>JAXQQM020072365.1:0-90218 GCA_034641835.2 Pinus albicaulis
CTTTAATGGCTTAAATTTTGTTAGGGTCTACCTTAACACCCTCGTGAGATACAATATGACCCAGATATTCCACCTCTTGTACTCCAAAGAAACATTTGGATGTTTTTGCATATAATTTTTTCTCCTGCAATAGTTTGAGCACCCTATCAACATGTTGAACATGATCCTTCAAAGACCTGTTGTAGATTAGTATATCATCAAAAAATACTAGCACAAATTTTCCAAGGAAGGGTTTGAAAATGGAATTCATCGTATCTTTGAAATGGTAGTTGCATTGTATGTCATGCTGCATGAATTTACAAATTAATAATGACCTCACAGTGGTCAAAGGACCCATTAATAATCTCACTTCGTCAACATTTCTATGAGGGGTATCCACGTAAGAACTAACTTGCACAAATTGCTTCCATGTGTAATTTTATCCATAGTTACACTAATTGCTGTGAATGGGAAATTTATCTTTAATAGTGAGCTTATTGAGATCCCTATAATCTGGACACATGCACCATGATCCATCCTTCTTTTGCACCAATACTACTGGAGCAGAGAAAGAACTTTGACTAGGTTGAACTATACTAGTGTCTAACATTTCTAGAATCATACGTTCAATTTCGCTCTTTTGGACATAAGGATATCTGTAAGGCCTGATGTTTGGAGGAACACTTCCTTGAATCAAATGAATAGCATGATCGTGGTCATGAATAGGTGGGATTCCTTTGGGAATTTCAAACACCTTGGAATCATTGTCCAATCATTTTTGGAGATCTGGAGAAATAGAAGATTTTGATGTTGGAACTTCTAGTGAGCATAATTGTGCAATTACGCCTTGTTGTTATTTCTTCAGATGATTTTTCATGACATTAGAGCTTATTATCTTTCCCATCTTCCCTGTGATACCCCGTAATTCAACTTCCTTTCCTTCCGAAAAAAATTCAAGAAAATTTCTTGAAAATTAAAAGCTATCGTCCCTAAAGATTGTAACCATTGTACTCCTAGTACAACATCAGCACCTCCCATTGGAATGGAAAACATTGGACTCTTCAATACATATTCCCCCATGGTTAGCATGATATTATGGCATTTTCTAGATTAATTTATAGTTCCTCCATTTCCAACCATCACTTGACATTCTGGTGCTAGGTATAGGAAGCAATTTGATTCCTTGGCTACCTTACGATGAATAAAATTATGGCTACTACCCGAATAAATCAACACTATTACCTTTTTCTTCTTGATATGTCCTTCTATCTTAAGAGTTTTAGGAGTGGTAATTCCTAGCAATGCATTACAGACAATGGTAGGACTCATTTCTTCTTTCTCTAGGGTTGGTCCTGGTGTATATCCTCTTCTTTTGAAGTTTCTTGTTCATTTTCTTCATCCTCTTCACAATCTATGTAAAATATTTTATTCTCAACAAACTTATGAACTTTAGTGTATTTTCTATCAAAACTATAGCAAATCCCTTTTGATCTTTTTTCTTCCAATTGTTGTGGTCTCAACCTTGTAGGTTGTGGAAGTCTAGGAGTAGCAAAACTTCCATATTTATAGATGTGAGTGGTAGGCTTCTTTGTCACCATAATTTTACATTCAATTTTTCTTGCCAACCTGGATGCCTTCTCCAATGAATCAAGTTCTCGAACGCGAACCTCATGTTGGATGTTATCCTTTAAAGTCCCTATGAAGACATCAATCCTGTGTTCCTCTGGAATATAATTTACCCTTATTCAATTTTTGGAAGTCCTCAATGTACTCCATCACTGAACCCTTTTCTTTGAGATTTTTCAATTGGCTAAAGAAGGTGTTTCTCTTTGTATCCTCATAATGTGCTATCATTTCCTCTGTAAAATTTGACCAAGTGACAATTTTTTTATGGGAGAAAAGCCATCGATACCATACAAATGTATTTTTTCTTAATATATAGCTGCAATTCATAGCTTTTGTGTGTTTTTCACATTATTGAGATCAAAATATTTCTCCATCTATAGTATCCATGTTACAGGATCCTTGCCATCGAACTTCCTCATATCGATATTTGGAATATGGTGGGTCATCAATCCAACTTTAGAGTTTATGAAATCACGATTAACATTTATTTTGTTCTCATAATGAGTCTCCTCTACTATCTTTTCGCCATTAGGAAAAATTTATTGCATCAACTTTGTCAAACCTTCCATGTCTGTTTTTAAATCATTCTTCATGTCTTCCATGTTGTCTTTCATTTTTTCTTCTATACCATCGGTCTTAGCCTCCATTTCTTCCATGCCATTCTTCAAACCATCCATCTTTTCTTCCACAACTTTCTTCAAACCATCGATATTAGCTTCCATTCCCTTCTTCAAACCATCAATCTTAGCTTCCACACCTTTCTTCAAAACTTCCATTTCATTTTTTGTTGCTCTTTGTGAGAGGGAAAGTTGGTGCACTTGCTCTTGCAATTTTGATATATCATGTTACACTTTTTCATATTCTTGAGTCATAGTAGATTGTTCTAAGGGCTTAATGGGTGTTAAATTATTTTTAGGGGGAATTTTAGAACCCAATACTGATATATATGCTTCAATATGCCCTTGGAATCACTTCAAAATTATTTTTAAAATAAGAATTATGCAATTTTAGAGAACAAATACACACATTTTTCTTGCTTTTTAGGATCTTGATATTAAAATTGAATTATCTCTGTGATTTTGAATCTTCAATATGTAAAATTTGGTCTTGTAGTAGCCCTCTAAATCGTCTTTTGAATGCCACATGTCTAACCTGATTCAGATGCTTCAAGACAAATTTATGCCCAATGTCCCACAATGACATAATTATGGACTAGTTCAGTAGAGAGAACTTGTACGACATTCGATGTGTCACTATTTCCTCCCTTGGCTCTGAAATTGATATACATGAAACTACAGTCCATATAATTTCGACCATGTTTTATAGAATTCCAATCCGATGCTCAGAGATATAGTTATGACTATTTTCCCAATCTCACCTAGTTTAGATGAAAATCAGGAGCCTGCAAAAACCCTAACTTCCACATATCATATATCCTAAAATATTGCGAACCAAGATCTCAACTTTTTACATGACATTCCTCAGGATTTCGGCTTCGTGTGATAAAAATTTCAGCTTCTAAACCATCGTACAAAAAACATTATAGCGAAAATTCCACGATGACCTGTTTGGAGTAGCGAAACCATAGAATCCAAACTTTGATACCAAATGTTATGAAACGAGCTCCAAAAATAGAATAAAAGAGAGATAAATGCCTTAGAAATAAGCCACTTAGAGGGGGAAACCTCCTTTACATTACATAAATGAAAAATTCTTGGACGATACAAATGAAAAAACCTCCTTTCTATATATAGGAGTCCATGGGGTCACAATATAATCCTAGCCGACCTAACAATAATAATCTAAGGTCACAATAATAACAATATGGGGGTTACAAGGGTACAAAAATAACAAAAAGGGGACTACACTAACAAAAATAAGGGACTACACTAGTAATATAGGGACCTAACACATTTGGAGCCCACTCTAAGGTTTACGGGGTCCAGTTGTAGTTTATTTTGAGTTGTAATTGTGTAACTTAATTATTTTAGTTAAAATCAGTTTAAGTAGTTCTAAGTGATGGATGAGCTAGTGAGAGGCCTGGTGAATTAAATCTGATTTAATTGACATGAAGTGATCAATCAGATAACTAATAATTCACTAAAAATAATTTTTTCATGTCAGTTCTAAGGAAGACCCAATTTATATTGGAGTTAAAGGGAAGTATAATATTAGTTGTATAATTAGAAAACTGTACAGGTCATGCATGAGGTCAGGAAGATGCCTTGGATGAATTGCATAATAAATTCTTGGGAATTTCCTAATTAATGGGGGATAAATTCTATCAGGATTGTGTAAGAATGTTTTAGAAACCCAGAGACAAGAAATTGGTCTGTGATCAATGTGAGACAGTCAGAGATAGTGCAAAGGGCTCTCAAGCCCGAGAGAAGCATTGTGTGGTTTCATATTCTTGAATTAATGAAATATATAGATAGTGGGGTTTTTAGTTGAGTTTTGCCCGAGATACATCTTTGTGTTGTGTGATTGAAATTATTTATCTATCTTTTTCATGTGATTGTGCAATCGTAATTGGTTTCCATAATTTGTAGAATAGATTGAAGTATTTTTTTTAGCATATTACAAAATCAATTGAATATATGTGGATTTTATACAACACAATCTAAACTAAGGAATTTAGGTCACAAACGCTACTTGATAGGCTTATGCATGTTGTTGAAGGCACTTAACCGCATGGAGGCCTTGCCATGCATGCGGTTGGGAGCTCATGTCATCAAAAGGCATTCCAGCTTAGGTTTTGGGTAGCGGGAGTGGTTGTTTGGCTCTTGGGTGTATTGTATCTCATGATGAAGGTTAGTAAGGTTCTATTTTGTTGATTCCTCTTCCTTAAATGTACTTATGAGGTTGATTCATGTCATAGTAGCTCCTCCTCTCATGTTTACCCTGGAGGGTGAGTGAAAGCGGGTAAATGCGGGAGAGGGTGGTTACACTTGTAGACCTATTTCTGTAAGAGAAACACTAATTAGACAAAATAGATAATGATAATGACAAAGATAATGTATATACAGCCAAAAAACTAGGCTCTTATCCTAAAATCGCAACACGTACCATATCCTTCAAATTTCGTTACCCAACATACAATGACCCCAAAAAATTCAAAAGGTTTGAAGCCTCAAAACCATAGAAAACCAGGGCAGATATATCATGATGATGATAAAGCTCTAAATACGAGCTTGGTAATTGTTCTTGCCTCGCACCCATTTCATATGTTATTCATTTGTAATTGCACCCATTTTCTTGCATCAAGTAAGAATGCATGTTGAGCTCCATTCACATATCATTACGTATCCTAATTTGTTTAGAACCAACCATCCTATATCCTTATTAAACTAAATATTCCCAAGTCCTCTTTTCAAATTCTATAACTCTACTTAATATATGATTTTCTCCCAAAAATTTCCCTATATTCTTCTTAAACTATGTAGTCCCCAAGTCCTCCCCCTTTTCGAATTCTATAACTCTACCCACCGTACCAGTATCTCCATTTAGTGTCATCGTCAAAGGGTGTTAGTTGATGATTATCTCCAAATCACCATCAATCTTAGCAACACAGAATGTGTCCTCTATTACTCACAAGACTAATAATGTGATGTGTTGTTCAACCAAAACGTTGAATTCCTCAACGTTATGTTGGGATATTTTTTAGATGAAACTCGTCAGCCTCACACATTTTGAGCATATATGGATTCATCTAATAGGTTGCAGTTAACATTGAAAAGAATGAAATTAGGTTATTTTCAAGAGTATTTAATGGTGAATAATTTTTTTTTTTTGAATGGTCAACAATGAAAAGTGAAAAATATTTGAGCGTGTAAATGTAATGTCCAAATCAGGGAAAATTTTAAGAACCCCCCTAAATTTATATGTATAATAAATGGGTGAATCCCCATGATATATAGGAAAAATGGAAGGTGATTTTATTAATAATATAATATGTATATATAATTTTTTTGGCGAATCTCTCGCGAGATTATATTATCTTGTAAAATCATGGCAAATCACCAGTACAAATGGAAAATCACTAGCACAAAATGGTGAATCGTTGTCTAGTGGAGTTCGGGCTGTTGGTTCCAATGAAGATATGGTAGTTGAACCAGGAGTTTAAGGAACCGAACCACCGGGACCAAGCATGGCACATGGTGACTCGTAAGGGAAGTATTTCTCGTGCAATTTGGAAAACACATTCTTCTAGTTCTGATAAGAGTAGTGTTGTTGCTCATGCTACTACTAGCACTGATATTGAGGTTGGAGAGGAGTTTGAGGAGTCCTCGGACTCTGAGCCAAATTATGTTTATGTAGCTCCTATTGATGATCCCATGTGTAGTAGTGGTGATGAGTTTGATTAGTGATCATGAAGGCAACATAATATTCAAATTTAAACAGGCCTGTTACACAAAATCCATGAAGAGAAATCTCTAGCAAAAATACTGTCGTGCAAATCTAGATTATATAGCATTATTAGAACTCCCTGTTGCTATGCACACAGATCCATGAGATGAAGAATATGGTAAAAAAATGTGGACCGATATGTTTTATGGGAAGGAAAACTGTTCATGTTCAAATTATTTCAAATGCAGAGACTCAATAATTTTCAGTGAAGGAAATCTTTATGACCTTAGGGATTTCTCATAACCTTTTTTAGAGAGAGCACGACAATGTATGAAATTATATTAGAATTTTATAGGTTATATGCATTGTAGATTTCGATGTTAGAAGTTGAAGAAAACACTTAAAATATTAGCAAAATATATCACTAAAATGTTTTGCAATGTACAAAGGTTTTATCTAATATGCAGGCAACAGAGGCTTCCTTATATGACTTCAACAATAGTATCACTTGAAACAATGTATTTTTTGTTATGTTGAATGAAGAAGCTTTGATGTTGTAAATTAATCTAGTCATGGCACAATTCGACTTGTCAAATTTTCCACCCACAACAGACTCAAATGGAGGAACCGTAGAATAACTCCCATCAACCCACACAACAGGATGATCACCTCCCTCCTTTGTAGACCTCACACAAAAAAGAAATAAGTTACAGGTAGAGAGCAACGCCACCTCAGTATGCAGATTCATGAGATATTTAGGAGACCCCTTACCTCCACCCATGAGACCCTTGTAATAGTGTCTCTATCCAGACCCTTTTTACAATCACATAAGACACCCTCCTTCCCACTGATCCAGGGCTCTACAAAGAGAAGTCTATATGCACAATAAAGGATCTTCAAATTTATCCAAATTTCTCCATCAAGGGATTATTCACTTTAGCTTCAGATGGTAGGAGATATTCACCCACTGGTAATACAGTTTTAGAGGCCAGCAGTTTCTCCTAGTCCTCCCTAATTAGTAGGTGATAGCTCCTCCAAAAATTGATCGCTTTCTTCAGGAAACCTTAAATCAAGATAATTCTCCTGATTCTCAAGTTATTAAGAGGGACAATTTCTTCTCTGGGACTCTTAGCTATTTAAAATTTTATATCTTAGATGAATAATTTGACCCTTTAGGTATTTGACCTTAGAAGTTAGATATGCCTTTTATAGGAGCTGCACTAATGCTCCCACTAAATACTGTTTATGATGTACCTTACAGTCCATTCGACCTATTTGTGGTGATTTTATTTTTGAAGCTCTATGTTTCATCCCTCCACTTTAAACTCTCTAGGGAGCTTGGGAAAAGGCAACATAGAGCTTGGGGAAAGGCTGGATTGTAAAACCTAAGCACTAGACTATTAATCACATCTTTACACTCCATACCACAATTGAGGAAGCCCAACATTGCTCCTGGAAATTTTAATGTTGTGTCATAGACTTTCAAAAAGGCTTTTGACTTTGTCCCCATAGATCCTTTATTCCACATACTCAGAGATATCGGCATACTCATAGATATTGGCTTTAATCTTACTGTTCTTCTTGTTTATATTTTTAGTGAATTATTGTCTGTTGGTGTTCCAAGAACTTTCTTCTGGGGGTATGGTCTTTAGGTTTTATCTGGATTCGGTCCTTCAAGTTTATTTGGCTCCAAAAATATGTGGATCTTAGGCTCTCTTGTAGTGTTTTGTGGTATGCAATGTAGTGTGGTTTTTCCTATATCTTGAGTTCACTGTCCTGAATGGAAGTTCGAACCCCTTAAGAACTATTGGATGACAACTTTGTTTCTTTCTACCTATAATATCCATCGATTAGAGAAGCCTAGGAAGTCCAAGAAGTTATTTGAAGACATAATCCATTCAATGCAAGGGAACTTCTCTCTTCTCTATAACTGCAAAATTATATGAAAACTACCACTAGTGCACTTCTCAAAATGCCATAATTGAGAAAAAAAAATCCACTAAAAAAAGAAAATCTATTCCATGAAGTAAGAATGCAGTATGTTGAGAAATATGGTCCTTAATCTCATAAAAGTATATCATTCTGCTGCTTCAAATCATAGGATATCAACAAATTTAGTTCAAGCAAATTCCAGAATTCAAGGAATACATATTTCACCAAATTATAGAAGACATGGATCTTGGAAACCAGGACTCTTCCTTCAAACATTGGGTTGAGAGAAGCCAACAATTGTCATGTCTTTCATAAAATTTTATATTTAGTAACCAAACTAGAATAAAAGTTGTTTCCTTAGGGTTGTATACCTGTAAAAAAAATTGGGATGTATACACTATTGATATTTGCAAAAAAAATGATATTTATAAACTGTTGATATTTTTAAATTGTTGATAAACAATTTGCATTCAAATATTTTAAAAATGATTTTTGCATATAGATTTTTCGATGATTCCTCTTCAAATTCAAGGGATTTTCACATTATTTTTTTCTTGTTTTTAGTGAAAGTGTAAAGAGGCTTCCTTATATGACTTCAACAACAATATCACTTGAAAAATATATTTTCTGTTATGCTGAATAAACAAGCTTTGATGTTGCAAATTCATCCAGTCGAGGCACAATTCGACTTGACGACTTTGACACCCACAACAGACTCAGATGGAGGAGCCTTAAAATAAATCCCATCAACCCACAACAAGATAATCACCTCCTGCATTTGTAGTCCTCACACATAGAAGCAATAATTTACAGGTAGAGAGCAGTGCAACCTTAGCATGCAGATTCATGAGATCTTGAGGAGAACCCTGACCTCCACCCATGAGACCCTTGAAATAGCGTCTTTGTCCACGCCCTTTTTACAATCACATAAGGCAACCTCCTTCCCACGAATAGAGGTCTCTACAAAGAGAAAACTATATGCACAAAATTAGATCTTCAAAAACATCAAAGATTCCAATTTATCCAGTGCCCCATCAAGGGATTCTTCACTTGAGCTTCAGATGGTAGGAGAGATTCACCTATTGGCAATACAGTTTTAGAGGCCGGACATTTCTCCTTATTCTCCCTAAGTAGTAGGTGATAGCTCCACCAAACATTGATCATTGTCTATAGGCAACCTTCAATCAAGATATTTCTCTTGATTCTCAAGTTCTTGAGAGGGACCCTTTCTTCTCTTGGACTCTCAGCTTTGTAACATCTATATCTTAGATGAATAATTTGACCCTCTAGGTCTTGGACCTCAGAAGTTAGATATTCCATTATAGGAGTTTCACTCATGCTCCCACTACATATTGTTTCTGATATACCTTGCAGTCCATTCAACCTATTTGTTGTGATTTTCTTCTTGAATCTCCATGCTACATCCCTCCACCTGCAACTATTTAGGGATCTTTAGAAGATGCAACATAGAGCTAGAGGAAATGATGGATTCCAACTTGAGCACCAGACTATTAATCACATCTTTACACTCCAGGCCATAATTGAGGAAGCCCAACATTGTTCCTGGAAATTTTACTATTTTTTCATAGACTTTCAAAAAGTCTTTTGACTCTGTCCCCATAGAGGCTTTATTCCACATACTCAGAGATATTGGCATCTCAAAAACCCTTTTCTAAACCATTATTCATTTTATTGAGTCAATCCTTGGTCATATATGCACCAACACATGGGCTATTATATTTTATCCTAAGTATCATTGGGGTAAAACAAGGTTTCCCCTTGTCCCCTACACTATTTGGATCTATATTGACAAGTTGGAGTCCTTGCATGAGCACATCCAAGATGGAAATGGTTGCCTTATACACCATGTCTTAATTTATATTTTTATGTTTGCAGATGATGTGGCCTTTCTAGTCTCATCCCCAGAAAAATTGCAAAGACAACTCGATTCCCTGGCCCTTTTCTGCGATCTTTACCAGTTGACCGTCAACCTAGGTAAAAACCAAAGTCATCATCTTCAATGTGTTGAAGAAAATTCTCCCTCATCGCCATTTCTTTCTCCAAGTAGAGGATATTGAGGTTAAAAACTCATATAATTATCTAGGGGTATTATTTACAAGACCACGCTTTAGTTTGCAACATGCACTTCAACCTTGACCCAACAAGGGAAATGGGTCCTTGGCACTTCTTGAGAGGTAATATTTCTCAAATATTTTTCAAGACATATCTACCAAGATGTCACTCATGCACACTCTTTGCCCAACCCAGAGTTCTAAATGGTTCCAAGGTTTGGGTACCTAGTATACTAGAGTCTAATTGGTCTTCTATAAAGAGAGTATAGATCATCCTCCTTTGTCGCGTTGTTCAAATAAAATAGCCAATTCCTCAACCCATCATCCTTTTATAGTTTGTAGCTCACCCCTTCCTACTTGAGACAATGTTTTGTCTTTTCCCTATTTTACACTATGCTCCAAAATTCGCTGATACAACAAAGGGGCATGATCGATATCCATACTTGGCCTTTTGCTCATTAGAGTCCATTGCAACAACTACTCCTTTGGCTTGATCTCCTTGATTCAATTAGTATTATGATGGACCAACTTCCTCCATTCAAATATTCCCTATATGCACCTAACCATCTCTTACCAACCAAATAAAAGATGAAAAAAATCATCCAAGAGGATATCTATAGGATGTAAAAATTAAAATGTACGAAGTAACAAATTAAACGATGTAAAAATTTGAATCGCACATGCTTCACTTTATAGGATAGTTTGAAGACCTTAACCTATGAATGTTGTGTTTCTTAAGGTTTGATTAGAAGGACTAAAAAAAAAATACAATCTCCATCATGTTCCATCTTTGTGGCTATCTCAAAATACTTTTCAAACATAAAATTGCAACATACTATCACAAGGAGATTACTCATGGTTTAACAGATCAGACTTGACATCTTATATTAACAATTTCCTCTTACATGATGCCAGTCTTCTACCCAAGGATATTACTCACAGTTTAACAGATTAGACTTGACATCTTATATTAAAAGTTTCCTTTTACATGATGACAGTATTCTGCCCATTACTATAGCTTCCCAGATATATTAAGAGATCTGATCTATACTTAAATATTAATAGAGACTAGAATAATTTTGTTTCCTTGTAGGGTAAGGAGGAATGGGAGTAAATACCTCATGTTCATGTCAAGTTTACTGGGATTCAAAGGGGGTGACTATAGAGAGATAGGGTTTAAGAGGGTGGTCTGGGGTCAATGCAAGTGAAGCATTGGAATTCCAAGGGTTATTTGGGCCAAGTTAAACTCCCTTAGTAGGAAAATCATTGTATTAAAAATATATTTTTTGTAATTTACTTAGTCTCCAACATGTGGATGACAAGTAAAATATTATTTAAGAGAGAGCTTGAACTAGCTATTATCTAGTTGTTACAAAGTAAATTATAAAAGGATATCCTCTCCTCTCTTTGAAGTCGTTGTTGAACTCTGGGATCACTCTACAACATACTAGAACATTTATTTTGCAGACACCTTAAATACATTGTGTGGATTGTCATTTTATATTTTATCCTTCTTGTTTTATGTTGTAAAGGGTTTTGATAAGATAATACACAAAAACCTCCTTTACCAAAGCTTCAATTCTAAAATAACTTATTGTTTTGGTAAATATATTAAAATTTCACTCATTTGGGATAATTATAAGTATACTCTTCAGTGAATTACAACCTCAATTATAGCTTTTAGAGTTAGATTATGTAACCCTAACAACCAATGGGGACTAATTAATAACCCATTAATGGTGTATAGTAAATGACATTAATGACCACTAAGGATCACTAAGTCAAAATTAACCACCATAACTCTAGCCTAGGTAAACATTACAAGAAGGAATATGTTTCTAAAATAGAAAATAACACAAAACTATTACGAGTTAGATTAAGGTTTTGTTATCACCCAAAATTGCGAGGCCTCAAATGTAATGTTTTGAAAGTATGTGGGTGCTTAATCCTTCTTTCTCTTTCTTCTGCTTGATTCATGCCCACATGAGGAAGGGGTGGAGGGGATGCTTGGGCTCAGATTCAGGATGCTTGGGAAAAGTTTTTCAAGCTCAAAAGAGGTTTTTCTGTCCTGTTTGAGACTTCAATGAAAAACATGCAGGGAAGTGAGACCTTTTGCTCTATAATAACAGATTTTGACTTTTAGGATCTGTTGAATAAATTTAAAACTTAGACCATAGATCGTACAATCAAATCTAGTGTCTCGTGAGGGGGTAAGGAGTTGAATAAAGAAGAAAACTAGTTAGAGGAATGTATTGAAACTAACTAGCTAAGTTGACAACCTGATTTCAACTGGAAAACAAGAAAATAAATAGAGAAAATTGAGCCTTCACACACACACATGAACATGAATCCACCAAAAAAAGAGTTCAAGTCTTTCAACTAATGAAAAGAATTGTAGAGCAGTGTCTAGTCAATATAAGTTTTACAGTTATACTATAACAAAGCTTGAAATCAGTTTGCTATATCAAAGTGATCAATAAGCATAGCCACAATATTCAGATGCACCTACAGTGTGGGATCCGTCTCATGCAAAAATAAACATAAAAACATGATGCCAAAGACAGAATTATGAGAAAATATAGGAATAATGATGAAAAATGATAAAGCTCCTTCCAATGATCAAACCTATTATAGTCTTTACAAGCACATTGTTCATTGAGATTTGGGATCATCACCATTCTCAAGCTTATAAGAGTATGAGTAACTCCCTGGAGTCAGCCCCACATGCTGCCATAACAGTATCCTGGGATGAATGATTTTAACTCCTTATTGAGCACCTTTGTTATGTAATGACCTATGCATGTGACATCCTTGGGATAACACATGACCCTAAAAGCAAATGCACTCCCTTAGAATAGTTGGTGCAACTTCCAGTTTAATGCTACTCAGGAATCACATCAGACTCGTTTTCTATAACTCCCACTTGAGCACCCTCACGCAAGTATTAAGTGCTTGATGTGACTACCACTCAACATGATATAAATATGCCCTCGCTCCAATGGAAATAACAAATTTATTTCCATCAAAATAGGTATGTATATGGGAGCGCTCTTCTCTGCTGTCATAACAGTAATTGCAATCCCCAAAACAACTTTCGTAAATCCTAACTTCTATGCTCGTCTTCACCATGAATAGGATGTGTAATCACTGTCACATTTAATATCAATCTAGAGGTTCCCTACAGGTGTCAACCTCATGTGTAAAACAGAGCCTTCAATAGTCATAAAATTCTCCTGAACAGAGCTCGCTATGCCTACTTCACTTCCTCAAAAGTGTGCATTTTCTAGTTAAATGAATAACACAGTTTCACATCTGAGGTCTGGACATGAACTAATCACAAGGACAACCAGGTATAAATAGTTGTATGAATGGTAGTGTTATCACTGTCTATACCCTCCATTGCCTATCCAGTATCAAGTTATCATTACAAGTGTAGGCAACATCATTGTATGCTATGCACCGTAACTCCATCTTCATGGATTGCATCTATACATGTACATATGAGTATGACTTGAATAGAAGCTTTAATGACATTTCCTATCATGCCTTCACTATTGGGATTTTTCAATATTTTTCTCTTATTTCTTTATCATGTGGCACATATTGTTTATTTTTTGCCTCTGACTAACTTTCATTTCCAAGATCGTAACTTTCAACGTATTCATACTAAACATTTGGTATAATCATGAGTCCCAAAATCTATAAGGAAGACTCCTGTTATGGTTGATGATGGAAAAACCCAATCTGGTTGGTGATGGCAATTGAGGAGAGACAAACTAAATGAGGAAGTGAAGGCATGATGAAGATGTGAGTTTGATGGATTTTGGACCTGACCAAGTGAGTCACGTCCAAAAATAAGTAATACAGTTGCCTAAACCAATATTGATTTCATGTGATGTAGAGGTTATCAGGGGACACCAAACATGGTAGCAAAGCATAGTGATCATTCAAGTTTATTAAAATGATGGCTTTAACTTTTAATGGTCATGTATATTTTCTGATTGTATTTCTAGATACGATTAATATGCCAAGGAAAAAGTCCCAATGAGACAAGAAGTTGAGCAGTGTATTATTAACACTAGATTACAAAAAAAAGCACAAATAAATGAAACAAAGTAGTGCTTTCATTCATAGGATGAAATGTTTTTTCCCCATTGGATACATCAAAATATATACTAAGCCTAGTGACAGACCAATGGCCTTCCAACTACACAAATCCCCGATCTTTCATCAACTAACTCTCTATTGGTATGGGTATTTAGTCATCTGAAACAATGTTTTATAGAATATAAATTCTAAAAAAAATATGAGTGATTTTGAAGCCTGGAAGATGTCTAAAACAGTAGAGTGTGAACTAGTAAAGCTAAAAACCTAGATAATATGAACTGAAGAAAGAAAAATTTTGTATTATAATAGCCTCTCCATCAAAATGCTTTAATAGGATTATTGTTGGATGCATCCATCCAGACACTGAACAAAAATGGAGTTTTCAGACTATCTTCACTTCCAACCTTAATCATTGACTCAGTTACTCTTGTTTATCTTTGCAAATATTTGAAATTTCTATGCTTATTTTTATTAAAATTCACATTAGTAATAGGAAATGTAAAAAAGGCAATGTCTGTGCTAATATCTAAGTCAAGAATAAGAGAGAATCCAATGAAGAGTACATTGAGATCAACTTAAATATGTATCACCAAACACATCTTTCTTTTAGGAGACGTATGCATGTTTAGATACTTTTTTCATAAATTAAGGAAAATTCAACCTCATATAAACTGTCCTAAGTCCTGAAAATTGGTTGGTCTACATTCAAAATTAGGCCAATAGGATGAGACCTAAACAATTCTCCCAAAACAAACTTGTCAGTTTTGCTGCTTGCCCCATTTACTAGATAAGACCCTTAAAGAGGCTAGAAATCTTGTTGATCTATATCAATCTTAAAATTTCCTCACCAAGATATCATTTCCATAGGCTTTAAACTGGTTAAAATTCTCACCATTCATTACATATTCTGGAGAAAAATAACCATATGTTCCCATAACTCGAGTTGAAACATGGGGTTGTCTCCCTCAGGTCCATCTTTTTCGAGTCCAAAATCAGACAACTTTGCATTGTATTCCTGCACCAAGTACATATCTCTCCATAAAGACTTAAGAGAATCCAAAGTGTAACACTGAGCCATCTCATAATTTTGAAGTAGTAGGTACAAACTGAATCCAATAGAATATTGGATGTTTTAAAATCCCGATAAATCATTGGTCTTTCAGCCACTCCATGAAGAAATTCCAGACATTTTGCTGCATCTAATGCAATTTTCATCCTGATAGACCAAGGGAGTGGAAGGGACCCTTCTAAATGCATAATGGAAGTACAATTGTAAATCAAAGATCTAAATATATTTTTCAAAATAAAAATTTACAAATTGGGATTAAGACTCTCTAGAAGGACAAAGAATAATTATCTAGCTACTCATTTCCAAAAAATGTGAAAGCCCCATGACACTGATGCTCAAAAATGAGATTTAACCAAGCGAGGCACATATTTCCTTGTGTCTAATAGAAGTTGACAAATCCAGACTGAGGATCCCAACAAGTATTCAATAAAGCAACATAGATTTTGTTACATAAAGTATTCAATAAAGAAATATAGAGTTTTTTTTTGGTAACATCATCAGCATATCGTATGCTCTTCAACCAAGATGACTTAAAAATTCCATATCAGCAAGTGAAATTTTTTGCACAGAAATATTCTAAGAAGACATTTCAACAAATCCTCACCAAAAATGGATTTTTGTTTAGAAATACACCCCACTATCTAATCACATAACAAAAACAAACATTAAAATTTAATACCTAACAATATTGAGTGTTTCGTCAAATTTGAAAAGCATACATGTTATGCTAAATGCATTTGATGCCTTGGACGCAAAGACTGGCTCAAACCTTGAAAATTCCAATGGATATGAACCATGTATGCTTTCCTAAAATGTAAGGTGGAAAGAAGTATAAGATAATAAAACAAGAATTGTTTTGTAGGTATTCATACCATTGTAAATAAGTATAAAAGATTGGAAACAAGCATAGATCTTCAATATTGGTCACTAGCATATGAACCTTAGGATGGGGTAAATTATGCATTAATATTGAAAATCCACAAGACCAATAACATATTAAAACTTGAATTGTGATCAATGGACAACCAAGATAACGTATTTTCCCTCTTATCTTAACTTCACATCTTCCAATCTGAAGGTCTCAATCAAAGAAATGCGTAACATTGATGTCCACAAGTAAGTGAAATCAATAGATGGGACTGCTAAATAAAATCATACTGATAAAGGACGAGGTGAAACGGAGCTCTGGAAAAGGTTCTGAAATGAAAGTAACCAAGGAGTAGGTACTGCACTCAAAATGGAAGAAATTGTTTTTTTATTAAATCACAGAAACGGTTTGTATGGAATAGCTGCACTGTTTACCTCATTGTTTTTGTTGCTTGCATTTTAACTCTACTATCAAAAAATATTAATTAACAATCCAGATCTCCAACCAAAAGAAGTAGAAAACAAAACATACCCTAGTATGATATATTGTGTATTTCAGGAAAATAATTCACAGTTCATGCATGAAACCAAAACTTCAAATATGAGCATTTAATTTTTTTGTATAAAACAACAAATAAAGCAGAAAAAGGCCACTATGGCTCAAAAAAAAAACTATAGTACAATTACAGCTCATACCTGATGCCAAATTTGAAAAAATCATGCGTTCATACCATAAAGATTATATCCATGTTACAAATTCTTCAGTTTTCTCAAAGACCTATCATATAAATGTGCATGCCAGTTCCCATCTATTGAGAAGTCACAAGATTAAAATGTTACTTAAATAATTTATTGGTAACGTACTCATATTCTAAGCCATTGTACAAAACTGTAAATTTTTCATCCCCCTGAACTTACCAAATTTACATTTCTTGGAAAGAAAAGAGACATTTCAGCTAGAATAACCTATTATCTATGTCAAATGCCTAACATATGCAATATAAATAAAAAACACTCAATAGAAACATGAGCAAAAGGGAGGATCATGAACTATGGAAATGTTCATAAATAAACAAGGGATGCAAGAACTTGTAAATTTATTCTTACAGAAAAAGAATCAAACAAACTCAGTATTAATGATTACACTGCTTGGGATTTGTTATCACCTAACAAAGGTGTGAAAATGAATTTGCGATTGGCTATGGTTTCAAGTATGGGAAGTATTTTAATCAATATGAAGTTTGAAATCTCAGTAAAGATAGTCATTATATTATGAAAAAGCACAACCATAAGAACATTGAAAAGCATATAATAAGCATACAAATAGCTATTGCAAAAAAAGAAGAAGGACAAGTCACTTTCACTTGTGAAACTCACAATTGCATTTTGCAACAGTGCGATGTACTCTCCATTGACAGCATGTACAGTAGCACATTATTTTGGCTTTAAAAATATGATCTATCAATCTACATATATAAACAAAATTTTAAAAGCATAAAATATTTTTAATTCTATTGAAGGTGTGTTACCCACCAAAAGTGGGTGACCCCATAGGATAATTTTTCTCCCAGATCTCTCTTCAACCGGAAGCCAAACTTTTCATGACAAAGTTGCTGCAATACATTAGACTTAGTATATTTAAACGATAATAATTTCTAGGTTTTGTCAAAGAGGGAAAATGACACAAACTTGTTCAAGGTTTCTGGGGAGATCCAATTCTCATTTAAATTTAGTCCCATACCATACCACATAACGATGTGGGTCCAGGGTATAGGTGTCAATACGCAAATCAATGTCATGGCTTCCTCATTAACATAATATCAAACTCTTATCAACTCTAACTAAGCTACTGGTTTAAACAGTGGCATGGACCTTGATCTAAGCACCTAATTTCATTAGAAAAAGCATAAGTGAACCAATGTAGAAAATTTTAAGATTACAAATCTGAAAAGTGCAAATCTAAGACTGTCAAGAAATCAACCAAAAATAAAATCCAGAGAGCCATAATAAAGATACTGCCACGACACCAAGACTTGTCCAAGACAATACCTCAGTACGAATGCAATAACCTTGCACAAAGAAAATTTGTAAAAAATACATACATGTAAAATTAAACCTAATGGAGAAAGGATATAAATTTGGAAGCAGCATAGTCTACAAATTCTCTCATTTTACCTTCTTTTATCATACACTTGACATAAAAGTCAGATCCATTAAAATGTGTCAAAATTTCTGAATTCTTCACTGCTTTGAAACTTGTAGTTGAGTGTCTTTATTATTTATGTTGAAAGGGTAGTTCTGTTCATTGTTTTGTCATTGTGACTTATGTAAATCAAATCCTTACACCAACAAATTGCATTTTATATAATCCAATGGAGGCTTTAAGTATCATTTTAAGCAATACGTTGTAGTATCATATAAGTGCCTACATACATTTCTACTTCATTGCTTATGGATACAGATCCTATGCTAAAAAACAATTAATATCATCCTATATTTTGTAAATATGAGTTCATGCCTCTGACATTCAAATAACAGACTAAATTTGTGGATTCATATGCCTCATTTTCGAGCATTCAAGTAAACAAAATTCAGGTTCCTATGGTGATTATCTCAGTGGTTGTTTGGAGACAGATCTGATATATATGTCTGAAAAGTATGAATGGACCTTGACATATATTTCTTGACATATTGACAAACAACTTCAACAATATTATATAATTTGTATTACATTGCATTCTCAACAAACATATGTTCTTTAGGATGAATGTGGAAATATATTAAACATTCATTTGATCTCTTAGTGTATAATGACTGTCTAAGCATATATTCTGTCACTTAGAGGTGACAAACCTATTTGGTCTCTCAATAAAAATCTTGGCACACCTATAATATCTTCATGATGTAACGGGTGTGGTGTCTTTGTGAGTATAGTGAATGTAACTCTTGGGACAAGATCTTTACCTTCTCTCAAAATGTCTTATAATGGCAGTATTAGAATGTGTATGAAAGACAAAACTCAGATTCATGTGATGACTATCTCAACACCCATGAGATAAGCTCATTTTTTATATGATTCGACATTCATTATCAAGACTTTTACATAAGTAGAATATTCAACATGCAGACTTGACACTCCTATGAAGAAGGGTTAACATAATAGTGGCATATACATAGAATTTCAAGTTCTATGATGAAAGACTCAGTATCTTGAAGTGGTGATTCCATCACAACATTCAAGGCATAAAAATCCAATCCAACATAATAAGCACACAATCTAACTGGCACTTAAAATACATCAATGTTTAAGGTCCTAGAGGAGACTAAAACCCCCCAAAAAAATATTCTTTAACAATATGTTTTGGAAGCATAATAAGACCTTTCTTAGAGCGGGAAATCCTCCCCTGTGTCATTGGCTTGAGAAATAATGCTCCTTTGTATCATTGTATTAAGAAACAATGCTCCTCTATGTCACTGCCTTGAGAATCAATACTCATGTGTGTTGCTAGATTGAGAAACAATGCTCCTTGTATCACTAGGTTGAGGAAAAATTCTCCATTGTGCTGAGAATATAGCTTAAGGGGTCTCAAGGGACACAGAAACTTGGTATCATCTTGAGAAAGGTCAATCAAGTTTTTTAGGGTGAATTTAGATACTTTTTGTTAGGTGGAACCCTATGGAAACAAGATACTAGGTGGAATAAAAGAGGATTGTAGTGGCTAATACAGCAATTAGAGATGCAATGGTTGGAACTATAAATATCTTAGTGTTTCCCATGAATATATACCAAATCATTTGTAATTAGTGTTCCTTCATTGCATATTCTTTCTACCACAAGGGTACCACTACTTAGAATTGTGGAATGTTGAACTACATGAACTCCTGTTTACTGATCTTGGTTGAAACTTAAGGAAGGACCTAAAGGGCATAGATTGTAATAAGGGATTACCTCTCACTTTAGAATCTAATGTTGCTAGGATATAGATCTTTCATGAGAGTATCCATGAAAGAAGACTCTTCATGGAAGTTTGCTGCAAAGGGTGATCAAAGTCTAAAGAAGATGGATCCTCAATCAACTTTTGAATTAGTTCCAGACTCGGTATACTAGTCATCATCCAATTGTTACCAACACTAGACTGTCTATGTGATTCAAAATATGGAAAAAATCAACTTTGGAAGATGATGAATCCTATAGGGGTCACCCTTGAGGTGGTTAACATGTCCTTTGCTCTGATATATCATTATGAGACAGGCTTTCTCTCTTGATCACTTATTTGATTAGAAATTGCAAAAAAATTCAAGTTTTGCAACAAAACAGAAATCTACCATTTCTTGATAAAAGACACTCCTACAACCATTTCTAACATGAAAGAGTTTGTGTTTATTTTGTAGCCCCAGTTGGAAAAAGGAGACAAAGGTTAGTGATTCTCATTTTATATAGACAGTGTGGCATTTTTTTTAATCCACACCAAAGTTTTGGACACAGCTTAATCTCAGGAATTGCTAATATATTTTGTCTAACTTGTTGGATGTTTTTTCTCTGGGAAAAATTGCAGTCTTACTGCCTCCTTCAGCTCTTGATCATCTAGGTGAGTAAGCTATAGTCCATTTATTTTTCAATATAAATATTAAGTTCTTAAAATTTCAATTGAATGATATTGTTAGTGGTAAGATATTTTTACTCATTGGCATCAAACATATGCTCTTTTATGTATCTTAAGTTTTGTCTTTCTTGAAGCTAGGCTCTAGCCTTGATTTGATTCTACTTCTCTTGTTTTTTCATATATAGCTTAATTACAAATATATTATCCTATGCTCTTTGAGCTTTACACTGATGCAACATAACATAGATCACATTGTGGAGTACTTGAGTTCACTGCTGATGAGGGCATGCTTTACATGCCATACTGGGTATGTGAACCTTTGTTTTTCCTGGAATGTTTAATAGATAATCCAACTTCTGTAAAAACTTTGAAAAAAAATTTAGGATATTTTTCTAATATGTATCATGTTGTAGTTAAATGATGCAAAATATGTTGTTACAAGAGGGAGATATTGTTAAGGTGAAAAATTCCACACTTCCAAAAGGAACTTATGTGAAATTGCAACCTCAAACAAAATATTTTCTGCATATCTCCAATCCTAAGGCTGTGTAAGTATTTCATCTATCATAATCCAAATAATTCCAATGGGATTTTCATGGAAGTTATGTGATATCTGATGATTTTGGTTTCTCCTTGAATTGCCTTTAACAAGTTTACAACTGCATGTCTCAAGAAAGTTATGTATACATAGGTTTAACTTTATTTTTTATTATGTAGATTGGAAACAACTTTAAGGAACTTTTCTTGCTTAACTACAAATGACAACATCATGGTATCTTACAACAGTAAATACTATTATTTAGATTTTATTGACACCAAGCTGTCCTCTTCCATATCAATCATTGAGACAAACTGTGAACTTGATATTTCACTTCCTCTTGATTACAAAGAATCAACAAGTGTATCCACAGCCTCTTGTACTCCATTGAGCAGAAATATTGCATCTGAAGGTATGCTTATTTAATGATATTTTATTTTTCTATCAAATTTCATTCGTAAAATAAAATCAGGGTATTCAAGTTTGCTTTGTATAGTAACCTAGATTACAATATAGTCATTTAGACCAATCCTTCAAACAATGTTGTGGCTTATGATACCTTATGGTGTGAAAATGCATCCACTTATATTGGAAAGTATGTAGCGTATTAAAAATGATGCAGGTAATGTAGGAATCAAATATCAAAGAAAATTGAACAGCAAATTCATCTTTCCATGATTTCTCAAAATCAGAAACCAACAAAGACAGATACAAACCTTTGTAAGCTTGAGACTGATGTTGAATACTTTCTTCAGTCCATCATATATAATTTTTAGGCACTCCACTATAGTCAATTTTCGTAACTGACCTTGAGACCTTTCAGCAAGTTTTAAGAGGGCATCATTAGTGATCCTTTCCATGTTTAGAGGTTAGGTCATTAATATGTTTAATTTTACATCTATATTTAAGGATGAAAGCTATGAATACATGGGCCCATGTGATGACCATAGATTATTCATGAGCCTCATTGATCAGATCTCTTCCTCCCATACTTTTATATTGAGCCTCTCCTAAGGTCACCTCCTTTGATTGCAAGTTGATAATCTTCAAGGCATACTCACCTAACCATTCTTTATTGTAGTAAATCACTGCACTAAGTTTCTATCACCTCTACCTTGCATAGCATATAGAGCATTGCTAGCTGAATTTTCAGAATATTTCACCCACCGTTCATGTGGACACTTCCATTACCCAAGGCACCACTGAAATCATTCTTCGTGGAGTTTTATGTTCATCAGAAGAGGTTATAGCACAAAAACATTAAGAATGATCCCTCATAGTAATTTG
The DNA here is from genome assembly GCA_034641835.2 of Pinus albicaulis. Classification (NCBI taxonomy): domain Eukaryota; kingdom Viridiplantae; phylum Streptophyta; class Pinopsida; order Pinales; family Pinaceae; genus Pinus; species Pinus albicaulis. The sequence goes on from JAXQQM020072365.1 coordinate 22,429, forward strand.
ATACATGGATATGTGCTAATGGTAATGGTGCACAACTGACTTCTAAGATTCATGTTAAAACTACTTCCAACTTTTAGGAGATAGGCTTAGTTGATTATAGGTTTTCACTATGTTTTAATGTTCATATTACACCTACTTCCAAATTTTAGGAGACAGGTTTAGTTGATTACAGGTTTTCACTATGTTTTAAGAGACAGGTTTAGTTGGTTACAGGTTAATCCTTCTGCCTTCATTTAAAAGAAACTACATCAGGCCTAAAAAATAGGACATCGTCCAACTTTTAGGTTATTCCAAGTAGAAAGATACACAGCATTCCTGCTTTCCCATTTTACTTTGATTCCAACTTGTCCATTTTAAGATTCTCACCTGAATGAGAACCTGAAATTCTGCAAATCTTGAGGAGGGCAACAGATTAAGTTGAAAAGGAAGTGGAAACCTAACTCTGATTTTAGAGATTATTGAATGCATCACACCCTTCTCAACTGATTTAATATGAAAATGCAGATTTCATTGTGAATGGCTCTTAAGGCTTGGTAAGGACGGAGAATATCTTTGTTTTTCCTTGGCCTTTTATCGTTTATGACTCAGTTCCATTTGGATATTATTATCGGTTTTTCATTGATGGAGTTGAGTCTTGGACACTAGTTTTCTAAAAAGAGTGAGTTAATTAGTGGATAAACTAAATTTCGTTAGAGTTTATTTTTTTTCCAATGAGGGAAAGTTCCACTTTAATAGTTTCTTCATCAAAGTCTTCATCAATAAGGTAGAACTATACTTCCTACAAATTCCTACCAGAATTGAGAAATAGTTTTTGCGAAAAAGACGATGAGTTTGTCTACTGTCTACTTGCTAACTTATTTCTTTTAATGAGCTCTATAACTAGTTATTATGTGGCCTAATGTAGTTTTTTTGTTGCAAATTATAAGTTAAGCTTTAACCCAAGGAATCAGAGTGAAACGAAATTCAGTAATAACAATAAAAAAAGTTTCAGTCAAAATCTTACAAGGAAATAACTGACAGTTTCAATAGCTTACAACAAGTGAAAAATATCTATTTCAAAACTTTTGGTTGCATGGGAAGTTGAAATTTCTTCACAGAATGAGATCATGGATACCCTCTGCAACACCACGCCAAACCTAGGTAAACAAAATTTCCCAAAATTGAAGACTGGATTTGGTGGTGAAATTCTTGAAGTTGATGTTTAACAATACTGGTAAATTTCCAATTCCATGTACTGGAAAGATGGTTGGATTGATGTTGACATAAATGGATGACCTTGGCATTCACAATGGAGTAGTAGACTAATGTCAAGGGATTACTTTTCTCTAGATGTCAATATTAAGTTAGGTAATAAAAGTCATCGTTATTCTGTTATAATAATTGGATGATAACCCAAAGTATTTAGGTAGGTAGAGAAACTAGAATTTGGAGTTTCAAATCTTGAATCTATTTCTCTTAAAGCTTTTTGTTTTTAGTTCTAGACTAGAGTTCGTTGCTTTGTAGTGTAGTGTTGCTAATGAAGAATATTTAAAGGGCATGGGGCTATATATAGGGATTTATTTGTCTCATTTGAATGCTACACTGAATCAAAATGGATGACTGAGAAAAGGATACAAATGACCCCTATGAATATGATAGCCTACATCAACCTGTAAACATCCATTTCTATAATATATTGTTTTCTATGGTGAAAAAAATTAAAAATCAATTCACGTCTACATATTGGATTCTATTACAGATGGTTTCACAATATAAAACATAGGGAAACAAACTTGCCTTAGAATTGAAATCTGATCTCCATGGTAGAATATTACCTATAAAAGCTAAAGGAATTAGGGAGTGGGGAATGTGTACATACCGTTAAGAAGTGTATGCAGACTCCCATTTGGCATATAGTCATAGGCCAGAAGCTTTTCATCTCTAGCAAAATAATAAGGCCTTAAATTAACTACATTTTGATGTCTCAAACTTCCCATGAGCTCCATATGTTTCTCAAACTCCTTCCTTCCAATACCTTGCAAATATGTAAATCTCTTGTCAGCAACAACAGATCCATTTTCCATAATAGCCTTATAAGCACTTCCAAAGTTACCCTTTACTAGCATTTCAGCCGAAGCTCATAGGGGATGCTCTAGCTCAAAATGTCTTCCATCATCAAAGAAGATAAGCTTGCATTTTCCTGCAGTAATAGACTGATTATTAGGACATTGATCTGAAGAATGCACAACTAACTTGTCTGTTGGACACCTCTGGGCAGGCTTAGGTTTCTTTTGTTTTACACCCTTCTTTTTCCAGCAATAGTAGAAGATTACACGTCCTATGAGCGATATCACTGCAACATAACCCACAACTATTTCTATAATATCACCTTTGCTGAGTTGCGTAGAGATATTATTTCTCTACAATGGCAATGAGATTGAAATCATGGAGGGGCTGGAAGCCATGTAGGGATTAGAGTCAGATCTTGCATTGTTACTTTCATTTCAACTATGCAGGGGACTGCCACAAAGTGCCTCATTATTCACAAGCCCAGAGCTTGGAAAACTAGACAAAATTGCAGGTATCATGCCACTAAGTCTATTATCTGAAAAATTGAATTCTTCAATAGTATTGGGCAACATCAAGTCTAAAATGCTGCCAGAGAAATCATTTTTCTCAAGACTTAGAGTAAGAAAATGGGTCATTGAAGTAAGACTTGATGGTATTTTCCCACTGAGATGATTGTTCGATACATCCAATATCAAGAGATGATCTAATGAAGCAATGGTAAAAGGAAAGGGACTTGAGAAATAGTTATCAGAGAGAAACAGGAACTTAAGACTTCTCCAGTTCAAAAAATCAGGAATGGTGCCATTGAGTGAATTTATCTTCTAGCTTAGAATTCTAAGCTCATAAAGAACCTTGGGTCTTTAGAGCCTGCTTAATGCTTCCAAGTTCTCGTCGCTTCGGTGAATCACTTGAGCCCCGATATATTTTCGGTGCCATGCATAATGCCACTAGGAATTATATAATAAGTAAATATTTTTGTTCAACTGATGATGAAAATGCTATTGGTACTGCTCCTGGGGATGCTTGTAGTTCTGCTGGTTTGGCTGCTGCTGCCGAGAATTATGATGCTTCAACTGCTCCTTTCACTATTGATGGAAATGATTCCAATTCAACTGATGTTGATTCTTATTTGAATGACGAGGTCGAGATCCTAGACTCTGGAGCACAAGCCTCACTACTCAGCCATTGATATAGTGAAACCCCAACCAGCAAAAATGACGAGGTCGAGATCTTGGAGCACATGCCTCACTACTCGACCATTGATCGGTCATTGATATAGTGAAACCCCAACAAGTAAAAAATGGGGGCGAATGTAACTCCAGTCCCCCTCCTACCCAGTAAATCGTGGCGAATGCCATTCAAATCCGCTCCAAACAAGAAATCGGGGGAGGCGAATCCATGGTTTAATGTTTATCCGCATTTATTTGTTTAGGCTAATAGCTAATAATTAATTATTTTTAAAATAATTGTAGGGCTAACTATATAAGTCTATACAAAATGGGTTTTATATAAAAAATTCACCCCTCCAAAATCTAAAACCCTTTAAAATTCGCCCTTGGGCTAAAATTATCCCATAAAAATTTTCCTTGTTCCAAATATATAGATTGCTTGTAAAATGCCAGGACCATTGTTATTGGGTAAGATATTGAGGACATTGTTTGAAATTAGTAATGATTTTATACATTTCGTATATATAAATAACTTATATGGAGATGAATAATTAATGATCTATTTTATTATTGATATTATAATATTTAATGGAAAATTAAAAACTTCTGCAGAGGACTTTCTCAATGCCAACGAGTGGTTAATGAAATGTGATCACATGGAAGCTCAATGAAATCTGATGATATCAAATATTGTGAAGGACAAAAAACATATATTGAATATTCAATCCATACTAATTACACGTCAATGAAATGCAATAAACATTGAATCTTTTGAAGCACAAAAGACAAATTTAAGCTTATGAATCGCAACCCTCCTTGAAGATACACAAATGTACATAGTTGCAAATATTAAGCTAAACGTTGTGTTTTGAGTGAATACGTCATGGTAGTTTAAAGCCATCATATGGAAAATTGAGAAGTGTGGAAGGAATATCTAGAAGTTTTGAACCAGGTTATGTTTTTTATTTTTATTTTGGTCTGGTGGTAGAAGTTATTTATGTTTGTGATTTCTAGTAGAAGTCAGTTTACATAAGATATTTTATAATATCTTATATAGTTGTCGTAAGATATTTTATAGGTATTGTATAACTATTTTACATTTATTTATTTTTTTAAGAATTTATAATTATTATTGACATTATAAAAGATATTATGAGTTTTATTTAACAATCATTTTTTTAAAATATTTATTGTTTCAAAATTACAGAAATAAAATTCATAATTCTAATATATTTTTGCGGTAAAATTGAAAAATATTATATTAAAAAACTTCAAAACTGAGGATTAATAGAGTATGAACATTCATACAACATGACATTTTGTGATTTCATACTAGAGTAATTGCATATAACTTATTTTATTTATGGTGATTTCCTACAACTTGAGGTTGCAAACAATTAAGCTCATTCCCTACCCTTGGTAATCTAGTGGTGCATTTTTCGAAATGGCCAAGCCTTCATACTATTCTTTTTCACCCCATATTTCAATTACTATGACACTTAATCGACCTCATCATCTCTCTGTCGACACCTAGGTCAACAAACGACACATTCCATGCTTCTTCAACACACTCAATACTGGAAGCAGTGCCACCAAACAGAGAAGCATCTGCCTATGATCTGCTACACACATAATTTTAATTTTATTTGTGTTTTATTTGGGTTAATTTCAATTCGACTTCTTACTATTTTTTATTATGTGAAATTGGGTGAAAATGTGAAGTTGGGTTACACTTTTTGCTCTTTTTTGAGAAAATAAATATCATTTTTATAATTTCTTCAAATTTCTGCAAGCTGAAATAATTTTTTTGTTTAGAATTTAATTTTACAATAAAAATAGAACTTGTCTGAAATTTTATTAGCTTTCTATTTTTGGAAATTTTTAATTCATATTATATATGTCAACTTAGTAATTATTTGAGTGTCTATTCTTTAACAATCAAGGGATTCATAAAAATTCACGTTTTTTAGTGCTAGTGTATTCTTTGTTAAATTGGTACTTTTGAGAAAAAAATGTGTTACAACAATGTAGAGAGACTCTACTTCGATATCATTATATTTATGAAACCAACTAATAAATATCATAATTACTGTGATTTTTTGAACTTAACCAATATTAAAAAACTACATATTTTGAATATGTTTCCTTCAGCGCCAAGTTTCTCAACATATTAGTTATAAACTAAAAATCTAAAAACTACCCATTACAAACGATGGACCAATGTAATGCACCATAATTTTTTCATATTTTTTTACAATGTATTTTGGGAGATACATAATTTTGATTTCATTGTATCATAATGACCTTCAGAAATTTTTTGCAGCCATTTTATTAGAAATTTAATTGAAATTAGTAAATATCCATGGAATTCCATAAAAGTTATATCTCTTGAAAGTAGGTTCAATTTTTCAAATGCTAGTCTTTGTTCCAAAAAGTTAATTCATCAAATTTGATGCATTTTAACCATATCAAAGTTGAAGAAATGTATTCAAAGCCGAGTTGCAGCGTAGTTACAAATTTTTTAATATGACCAACTTTTGTAGTAGTTCGACGAAACTTTTTCTGGTGCCCTACCCCGTTAATTTTAATGACATAAAATTTTGACCAAACTTTTGGTTTCTCATTCTGTTGGGCACAAAAAAAAAATTGATTAGGCCCCTCCAAAAACCAAATTTCACAAACACTATAAATAAATGAAAACCGGAACATTATTTTCGAACACTTCTTCATTTGGACTGAATTTCCAAACTAAATTGTTTGGGATGAACTTTCAAAGGACATTCTATTGGAGGAATTCTTAAAGTGACTTTTTTTAGAGTAAGTGCTTTGGGCTCAAGTACATATTTTGTGATGATTTTTAAAGTGGGTTTTTTTCTAAATTTTTAAATTGAGTTTTTTTTGCAGGATTTAGAAGGAAAATTTTGGAGCTTCATTTTCAAAAGACATTTTTTTGGTGGAATTTTTAAACTGTGTGTTTTGGGTTGAAGTATGTCTTTTGTGAAGAATTTTTAAAGTGATTTTTTTTTTTAATTTAAATCTTTTATGATGGTTTTTTTATGTGAGTTTTTGTGTAAATTTTTAAAGTGAGTGTTTTTTTGCAGGATTTTGAAGGAAATGTTTTTAGTTTCATTGTTAAAAGACTTTTTTTAGCGGACTTTTTAAAGTGACTTTTTTTTTTAAAAGTAAGTGTTTTGGGCTGAAGTAAGTCTTTCGTGCTGAATTTTTAAAGTGAATGTTTTTGAAATTAAGGTTTTTGTGTTGAATTTTTAAAGTGAGTTTATTTCTAAATTTTGATAGTGATTTTTTTTTTGTGGGATTTTGAAGGAAAATTTTTGAGCTTCACACTAAATTATCATGGGAAATCAAAGAAATTGAAAGATAAAATATGACCAAACAAGAAGTCTTGAGGCTTGTAGAGAATACCAGAGAGAATATCACAAAAACATGAAAGAACACTCAAATATTGAAAGAGAAAATCAACCTCAACTAGAAGTTAAAGTAGGTATGTAAATGTAAATATAATAAATGATATTTAAAATTTAACTTGTGTATTGTGAAACTTATTTTTTATTTGATGAACTAATTTAAAAAATATTTTGCAATGTAAGCAGAGAGAGATATTCCTCATAACATTGATGATGAGATAAAAAAAATTGAAAGACCAAACGAAAAAGATAATGAACAAATGATTAAAGATGTTGTTGAAAATGTTGAAAGAAATTCAAGTGAAGAAATTGAATCACCAGGTATGTATATATATGTCATGTGCATTATTGAAATTATACATATTTATTAAGTTTTCAATTTCATTCAAACTCTATTTTTTAATTTAATTATTTATTAAATTTTTAAACCCATTTTGTACATTTAATTCTCATATGTACATATGAAATCAATATTGATGATGAGATGTTAGAAAATGTTGAAACTGGCACATATAGAGACAAAAAAGCTAACCATGTTATACGGTATCATGTTAAGCACCTTATTGATATGTTCTTCAAAGATGAAAATGTGGTAGTTCAAGCCCAAATTTTGAGAAGTCTCTTAAAATGTGGAATTTTAGTTATATTATGACACATTCCATAATTTTGGTAGTTTTTTTTGGAAAAATTCACCTCCTCCTTCCACTATCCATGACTTCATATCCCAAATTCTATGTGCAAGAGAAATTCATGAATTATTTTGCCAAAAAAAATGTGTTGGTAGTAAAAAATGTGACCATTGTGGAAATTTGACTTTATTTTACAAAAAATATCCTATTGATATAAATTATCAATCTTGAAAGTAAAAGTGAAATGGAAGAGATATGGATATATTCATACATCAATTGGTTCAAGTTGGACTACAAGTACTAAAAGGATTGATTTACAAGAAGAAGAAATTTTTGTGATAGAGTTTTTGAAGAAGTTTGAGGCATAAATTAGTCAATACATCAAGCATGCCCATAGAGCTCAATAACAGGACTTGCAATTCAAAAAATCCCATGAAAATTTTCCACCACTGACCATTTTGTCAATAGTTGATTCTGCAAAGAATTACACATTTGTTGCACAAAATGAAATACAGAGTGAATACTATCATTCTGACCAAGTCTCCATCCTTGTCCATATTCTATATAGACACACTGAAAAAAATGTTGATCATATAGAAAGCACTAGTGAAAACCGGCATGTCATTAAATAATATCACTTTTATATTAAAAATGATCATAAACATGATACACATTTTGTACAACATTGTTTCGATAATATTTATGAATCATTGAAAGGTCATGGAATAAAATTCAATGAATATTGGAAATGGTCAGATGGATGCGCAGGTAAATTCAAATCTTCATGATCATTGTTTTGGTTGTATCATCTTCATATTAAAACTCGAATTAAACATTGTTGGAATTTATTTGACACTGGTTGTGGAAAAGGAAAACATGATGGTGCAGGGGGCATGTATAAAAAGAGCACTTTGAAGATATAAAATGGACCACTCTACAGACCATCTTGTCTCAGCTGAACAAGTTATTCAATGGTGCATTGAGACTAACCCATCAAGGGAAGGAGGAAGGTACATGTACACAAATACAAATTAAATTGCACATATATATATATATATATATATATATATATATATATAGAGAGAGAGAGAGAGAGAGAGAGAGATTTAATATATCATCTAATTTTTATTAATTTTCTAATTTTAAACATTTTTTATCACAATGATTATCTTTGATCATATATAAATTGTATTTTAAATAACATATTTATATTATTTTTTGAATTTTCCATATAGTTTTTTTTGTCATATTGGGGTCCAAGATGTAGATAGATTGATTTCAAATGACAATGAAATAGTAAAAGGGACTTGAAAGTTGAATTCAATTAAAACAAAGGAGTACCGATTTTTTTTTTCATTTGATAAAAGAAAATATTCTTGTTTTTTTCCTATTTGCATAGAGGACACACAATCCACTGATGTTTGTGAAAAAAATATGTATGTAAAAGTTTGGAAACTTACAAAACTAAATACAAATGGGAAAATGTCAGTTCCAAAATTTGAAGAGATGCAATTAGAGGAGACTATAGTATCATCTAAAGGTGATCAAGTTTCTGATCTTGTTAGAGAAGGTAACATTTCAATTGCTTTCAAATGATATAGATCTAGAAATAGATAGTAAAATTAAGTACATGTTAATTTTAAAGTAAAATTTTCATGTTAATTATTATCTAAATGTATGTACTTGTTTTATTGTGGAGGAGATGTTTTTGTTGTAGTTGCACTTTTAATAACCTAGAAAATTTCAGGTATTATTTGATGGGGTGCACTGAACGAAAGATGAAATTATTGGAAAACTCTGATGATAATGGGCTTATATATGAAAGAGGGTTTATTATACTCAAAGGTTATTTTTTCCAAAAAAATTATCGAAGTGAGAGTATTGTTTACATTCAATACTATCAACTTGATGTCATAAGTTCTCAATATAATCAATTGGTGTGTGCAACTTGCATAATGTTGATAGACATTCAATAAAATAAAAAAATGAAATTTAAGAAAAGGAAAATGTCAAAATATGACCATGACCGGATCATTAAGGATGTCATTCAATTAGAATTTTTTCTATTGGACTGCCCAACAATTTCTTCTTCTTGGATTTATCTTTGAGGACTTACAGTTTAAATATAAATTGTTAGCCTTTATTTTTGTGCACCCTTAAGTTGTACATTCTTAATAATGTATTGAGATAAATTTAGTTATATGTATATTTCATGTTAGGTACAAGTGTATTAAGGATTTTATTCTATTGATATTGTGTTTTCATGCACACAACAAGTAATTTATACACATACATACATTCTCTAGTCTTAAACGATTTCATACATGAATGCAATTTTTAATACATGTTAGTTAATTTTGTGTCATGATTGCAAAATGTATGTATCTATCATATTTGATAATGAAATTTTAAGTTATGATTGTTTTAAACATCTAAACCAAATTATAAGATTCATTCAAATGAAAAATTTGTACCACATTTTGTAATTTCCAGTTTTACTATGTTAAAATTTAACTATCAACTGACATCCATAGTGGCCTTTCTATGAACATTAATGCAAAATGTTGTATACCATATTTTTTAATGCAATTTTAAAATTTTATGATTGTTTTAGAGAAATCTATGTACCTAAAATTTTATGATTGTTTTTAGACATCTATGTATTGTATATTAACATTATAAGAATGATCTCAAATGCAAAATGTACGAATTAAATGTAAATTTACTTTCATTGATACATATTCATGAACTTAAATATGTATTTAACCTTTAAAAGCATCAAACCACATTCACACCATGAAAATTGTACATGGTCATGCTTTATAATGCAATTTTATAACTTATGTTTATGCATATTCATTTAAACCATTATATTAAAAGTTAACTATCACCTTTAATAGAAATCTAAACCTAATTATAAGCTTCATGTTCAAATTTATAATGTACCACATGTGTGTTTTGTAATTTGCAATTTCAATCTAGATTCATTTTAAATAACAAGTGACAAAACAACAAGTCAAACAAAACATAATCTTATTAGCTACTAACATTATAACATCATGTGAGCACATGAAAAATGTAACAACTAAATGCAAATGTACTTGAATCATTTCTACATATTCAGGAACATAAATATTTAAAACCATCTTTGATTTTTTTAAATGACATGATCGTGCAAAATGTACCTAAATATCACTTTTAATAAACATCTACACCTAATTATAACATTCACATTTTCAAATGCATAATGTACCACATGTGTTTTGTAATTTGAAATTTCAATCTAGATTCATTTTAAATAACAAGTGACAAAACAACAAGTTAAACAAAAGATAATCTTATCATGTAATGTTCCAAAATTTTAGCCTCAAAGCTAAATGGAACATTAGAGTTAGCAACAGCTTTAGCAGGTGAATAAATGGGTAGGAAAGCCCATAAGTCTCCTAAGGAGGATAAAAACACTCCAAGTGTGAAAGGAGGCATTCTTTCTAGCCTAATAAAACACCTCCATGTGTGAACAGAGATAAAATTAAGCTGCTTTGACCAAGTCAACAACGCAATTTTAGTGGAGGAGGAATCCAAGAATGAATAACGCAATTTTGGAGGGAGATGTAACTTGGGTTAGAAGTAACCTAATTGAGAGGGTCCAAGGGAAAGAAAACTCATTTCTTATATAAGGAAGAGTATGGAAACATTATTTTTCAAGTCTTAGATGATTATTCTTGTATGCCAAGACTTGTTGCTGCTTTGCTGCTTAGCAAAGTTGCAGTGTTGTTTAGCACTGCGTGTTCCCGAGCGAGAATCCCACCTCTTTCCTTTGAGGAGCCTCATTGGGAGAGTTTGATTCATCATTCCACATCAATTTTTTAGTCCAAGATTCAGCAATCTTCATCAACACATCTTTTCCAGAGATTGTGCAGTGTTGCTGGGTGCAATAGTGGAAGGGAATGGAATCGCGGCTTCTGAGCTAGTTTCTCATTGGAGGAAGGTTTCCTTAACTTGAGAGATCTGTTTGGAGAGCTCCAGAGTTTATTTCATATCTTTGGTATCAGACCACACATTTCCCATACATTCCCAGTGATGTTTCTGCTAGGGAATGCGTTATTTTGGAGGCAGTGTTCATTACATGGTTTGGTGGCTCCGTTGCAGTGTTTCCTTGTGATTGAGAGGTTCATCCTTTCATGGGAGGAAGCCCTTTAGGGATCTACAGAATATCAGATATATTTCAGCCTTCTACACTCATGTAATTTAGTTTTGTAGTGGTTATTTAGTAAATTATTGAATTTCCCATTTTGTATGCAGAGTGTTTAACAGGAAACCTTTGTCGGTTTCTTTTGTATTTTGTATAAGGAGCTTAGATCTGTGTTCTTCAACATTATTTATCAATACATGAGTAGATATATTTTTCTCCCATGATTTTTTGTGTAAACCCTCTCTTAGACTGGGAAGTCCCTTGAGCAGCTGCTCCGGCATTTTGCAGTCTTGGGGTTTTAGCACTTTCTGGCAATCCTAGGTGTGGGAGATCTTTTTAACCCACCTAGTTTGCTTTGTTTCAGCTATAATATTGGATTTAGAATGTATATTGACTAATAAATGGGATCCAAGATTCCATTTTACTGTTTTATTTCATTTTCTGTTGGAAGTGCATTTTTCATGCATGATTCATTAGTTGTTCCAGATTTGGAATATTACAGTGGTATCAAAGCATGATCTCTGGCTCAGCTTGTGAGATCCAACTATCAAAAGAAGGAGATATGGAAAGATGCTAGGAAGCTTCAATATGTGAAGGAAGAAAGGAAGACAAGCTTACAAATCTTCTTCCAAACTCTATGTAGAGCTTTCAAGGAGAGCCAAAGAAGATGAGATTGGAGATGGGATATCCAAAGGAGGTTGAATCTAGAGCTGAATCTAGATTTTCACATGGTGAGTGTGAGCATGTAGCTACACTCCATGATGCACAACGTAGTCAAGTGCCCAAAGCTATCTTGAGATGGATGGGAGGAAGAAAAATGCCTAAGAGGAGAACTCTTAGTGATTTGTTGCAGGAGTATGAATCTCAAACTAAGAGGTTTAGAGATCATAATGATTTCCAAGAGTTTTGCAAGATCCAGGTTGAGAAGAACCATTATCAGGATGCAGGTATATTTCTTCTATCTACTTTTCTGGATCACCTACATGTTCAGCTGGAGCTTGGGTGAAGGAGCTAGATTCCTATTTGCAGCTACACCATATTTCTGAAGGAGAAGCCATCAGAGTTGCAGCGTTGCATTTTAGAGGTATGGCTCATGCATGGTGGATTTTTTAATCTTGTTCTTTAAAGAATGCAACACTTCGTCTTATGCAAGATTTATAGAAATATTGATGGGGAGGTTTGGTGAAAAACTTCCTAAGGCACATGAGCAAGGGAAACTTGAGAAAACAAAACCCTTGCATGTGATGGAGGAAACCCCATTTCAGAAAACCATGAGTAAATCTGACATCTTGCATTACATATTGCTAGAAGCAAGACCTCCAGTTCATATTCTTGGACAAGAGGGCATGGGGATCTCCTTTTCACAGGAGGATCCAATTATTGAGATGTTGCCCATACACATTGAGGGAGATGAGGGAAACAACGATGTCACATCCAGTGCCTCATGTAGAGGGATGAGGAGAACATGCTCCAATGGGACGGATTCTTGTGCCTTTGCAAGAAGTTCCCCAGGATCTCATACATGGAGGTCCAAGCATAGTCAGTGAGCAGCATGATTGTGCAAAATTTCAACTAGAAGGAGGAGGAAGGGAGGAGAGCAGAATCATTTGATGAGAGGTACACACCCTTCTCTATTTCAGAGAGCTAGTGAAAGAAGGAGGGAGACTGTATTGTGCTGTGAAAGCAAGGGCAAGGTTGCCCAACCATATAAGCAGTTTACTCTTGACATTGATGTCTCACTATATGGAGGCATTCCACCTAGGAGGCCACCTGATCTAGAGTTGATAGAAGACATCTTGTCTTTGGATTCACCACTCTTAGATTTTGGAGAGGTGAAGAGTCAAGAGGAAGACTTTGGCATGGGGGATGTCAAAGTAGCAGGCAGCAGCATGAGGAGAGCTTCACATGCCATATCACCAGTGTTGTCTCTTAGGAGGATTGATCCTTATTGAAGATCTCAGAAGTTGGTAGAGTACTCCAAGGATCTTGGTGCATGCAGGATTCTTGATGACCCGGATGGAGATGATAGATACATGGTGGATGATGTGGTCATCTATTCCTATGGCAGGATCTTCTTGAATAGATCTTCTAGCCTCAAGGATAAGCTACTACATGCAACACATGAGGACTTCTCTTCTATGCACCTTGATGCATATTTCCATTTGATGGAGGAGTTCACTTGGGAGGATAGCCAGCAGGACATATATCAGCATATGGAGGGATGCATAGCCCAGATGATGATATAGAGGATGTCACAACCACCTTCCTACTCATTGGGAGTGAGGGAGAATTTCCAGTCGATCCATTACAACTCAAGATCTCAAGTACATGATGGAGGAGGTATCATTTCATATTTTATTTTGTACTTCTTTTCATTATTTGAGCAACATGATGTAACAAGAAGAATCATCTCTTCTTGTATATTATACGATGATGTACTTACACCCACTTGTGGCATTGACTTTGGCTATCTTTGAGATGGTTTGTGGGGGAAGCCACATGATTCTTGGTGTGCACCATGGACACCATATTGTAACTTCATGACTTCATCTTGTGAGATGACTGTGGCAGAAAAAAAGTGGCTGGTAGAGCACTTGTTATTTCTTATTTTGATGCAGGCAAAGGATGCACTGCGCTGGTTCCATGAGAGGGACCATGATTCACTCTCTGGTTGTCATTTGGCAACTTTTTTTAATTGTATCTCGCTTCCATGTATTGTTGATGTGTTTTATCTCAAGGGAAGATTTGTATGGAGAGAGAAGCCAATTGGATGGCATGGAACCCATATGATAGAGCAGAAGAAGACTTGTTGGTATGGGGCATCATACAAGTTGACCACCATGATATTATTCTATGGCTCGTATGAGGGAGAAATGAGGCAGCAACAAAATTTTTTGTTGATGTGGTTGCACTTGGGAGAGTATGGGCAGCATCCTTCCCATACTTCTCATGAGATTTATGAAGAGAAGAAAGGCACATTCATGGTGCAAGGAGGCTACCCTTCAGCATTGGAGGATCATGAGATACTTCCATGTAGGAAGGAGATCTTCTCACATAGCAGCATGATAGTGGATGGATTTGGCATATGGCATGTCAAAGAGAGGAGTCATGGAGCCTTATTTCTAAGGCCTACAACGTTGAAACATGGGAGAGTGTCCTTATTGATGGATTGTTCCAAGGATTATATGTATCTCTTCTTCTTGCATTTTTTTATGAGGGAATCCACATGGGCGAACTTATACATGGACCTCACTTTCAGCTCCCACATGATGCATGGTAAGAAATACATTGATGTGCTTGTTGATTACTCTATTGAGTATTTGTACTTTATCACCATATGTAAACAGTGCATTTCTCCACATGGGAGCAAGATTATTTATGGGTTTCATGGTCACTTTAGGGCCAAATCTTGTGATGTTGATGACCCATATTTACATGAATTTGGGAAAGTGTTGTATTACTTTGATTGTGCACAGCTGGTATATATTGTAGCTTATTACTTCATAGTAGATGATCTAACATGCATAGCTGCAAATTCTTGGGAGGACAACTTGCCACTTGATGCTCTACATCAACAGTTGAAAGAACTGCGTTGTATCCACCAGAGAGACCATATGTATCATCCAAACTTGCACATAAACTTTAGCCATTTTCTGATTTGGATGCCATGTAGTCATGATGTGCCATTCGTCTTGAATGGAATGGTTTGGGTTGGCATTTCCCATGATTTTGGAGGAAGAGTCCTTGGAAGCTCAATCTTCTTCTTGCCATTGGAGGGCCATCATGTTTGAGCCCAAGATCAGCATGCCCTCTACACTTATCATGAGTGGAGAGGAGGACAGCGTGGGATAGGACCTCTTTCCTATCATGTACATTCATTCGGCCCACCTACATTTTAGGAGCACAAGGTGGAGGAGACTTTTCATGAGTTACCATGTTGGAGGGTGACTCACTTCATTTGGATGATAGCATGGGTGAGGGAGGCACTCATTCACCATGTTGGTCATCACTCCTACTTTGTGGAGGCCATGAGATAGCTAGTAGGTTTCCATTCACACTTTCCACCTTTGATTGATGCAGACACTTTGGTTTTGCACACTTGGGAGGAAGCATTGGATGACAGTATATTTGCAGATTATCTTGATGCAGCGAGGGAGGCTATTGATGGAGGCCACATGAGGAAGAGGGGAGAAATTTTGTTCTCCTTATGCATTTTCTTGAGGAGAAGTAAATATTTTGGAGGGGAGGACTGTAATGTTCCAAAATGTTAGCCTCAAAGCTAAATGGAACATTAGAGTTAGCAACAGCTTTAGCCGGTGAATAAATGGGTAGGAAAGCCCATAAGTCTCCTAATGAGGATAAAAACATTCCAAGTGTGAAAGGATGCATTATTTATAGCCTAATAAAACACCTCCATGTGTGAACAGATATAAAATTAAGCTGCTTTGACGAAGTCAACATCACAATTTCAGTGGAGGAATCCAAGGATGAATAACGCAATTTTGGAGGGAGATGTAACTTGGGTTAGAAGTAACCTAATTGAGTGGGGCCAAGGGCAAGAAAAATCATGTCCTATATATAAGGAATAGGATGGAAGCATTATTTTTCATATCTTATATTATTATTCTTGTCTTCCAAGACTTGTTGCTGCTTTGCTGCTTAGTAAAGTTGCAGTGCTATTTAGCACTGGGTATTCCCGGGAGGGAATCCCACCTCTTTCCTTTGAGGAGCCTCATTGGGAGAGTTTGCATCATCATTACACATCAGGTTTTTAGGCCAAGTTCCAACCATATTCATCACCACAGCTTTGTCGGAGATTGTGCAGTGTTGTTGGGTGCAGCAGTGGAAGGGATTGGAATCCCGACTTCTGAGCTAGTTTCTCATTGGAGGAAGGTTTCCTTCACTTGAGAGATCTGTTTGGAGAGCTCCAAAGCTTATTTCAGATCTATGGTATCAGACCACACATTTCCCATACATTCCCAGCGTTTTTTCTGCTAGGGAATGTGTTCTTTTGGAGGCAGTGTTCATTGCATGGTTTGGTGGCTCCGTTGCAGTGTTTCCTTCTGATTGAGAGGTTCATCCTTTCATGGGAGGAATCCCTTGAGGGATATACATAATATCAGATATATTTCAGCCTTCTACACTCATTTAATTCAGTTTTGCAGTGGTTATTCAGTAAATTATTGAATTTCCCATTTTGTATGCAGAGTGTTTAACAGGAAACCCTTGCCGATTTCTTTTGTATTTTGTATAAGGAGCTTAGATCTCTATTATTCAGCATTATTTATCAATACATGAGTAGATATATTTTTCTCCTATTATTTTGTAAAACCTCTCTTATACTACGCAGTCCCTTGAGCAGTTGCTCCGGCATTTTGCAGTCTTGGGGTTTTAGCACTTTCTGGCAATCCTAGGTGTGGGAGATCTGTTTAACCCACCTATTTTGCTTTTTTTCAGCTCTAATATTGTATTTATAATGTATATTGACTAATATATGGGATCCAAGAGTCCATTTGACTATTTTATTGCATTTTTTGCTGGAAATGCATTTTTCATGCATGATTCATTAGATGTTCCAGATTTAGAATATTACATATCATCTACTAACATTATAAAAAAATGTGATCACATGAAAAATGTAATAACTAAATGCAAATGTACTTCAATCATTGTTATATATTCATAAACTTAAATATGTAAAACCATCTATGATTGTCTTAAATGACACGATCATGCAAAATGTACTAAATATCACCTTTAATAGACATATACACCTAATTATAGCATTCACATACATTCAAATTCATAATGTATCACGTGTTTTGTAATTTTCAATTTCAATCTAGATTCAGTTTAAATAAGAAGTGACAAAGAAACAAGCTAAAAAAACCATAATATTATCATCTACTAACATTATAACAACATGTGATCACATGCAAAATGTAACAACTAAATGAAAATGTACTTGTTACATATTCATGAACTTAAATATGTAAAACCATCTATGACTGTTTTAAATGACATGATTATGCAAAATGTAGCTAAATATCACCTTTAATAGGCATCTACACCTAATTATAACATTAACATGTTCAAATGAACAATGTACCACATGTGTTTGTAATTTGAAATTTGAATCTAGATTCGGTTTCAATAACAAGTGACAAAACAAGTTAAACAAAACATAATTGTATCATCTACTAACATTATAACAACATGTTATCACCTGCAATATGTAACACCTAAATAAAAATGTACTTCAATCATTGTTACATATTCATGAACTTATATATGTAACACTATCTATGATTGTTTTAAGTGACACGATCATGAAAAATGTACCTAAATATCACCTTTAATAGACATCTACACCTAATTATAAAATTCACATATTCAAATGCATAATGTACCACATGTGTTTTGTGATTTGCAATTTCAATCTAGATTCATTCTAAATAACAAGTGACAAAAAAACAAGTTAAACAAAGAATAATATCATCATCTACTAATATTATAATAACATGTGATCACATGCAAAATGTAGCATCTGTCCAAAATTAAAAATCATTCAATAAAAGTAAATTTATAACATGTATGTACTAGATATAAAAAAAAATTGTCGAGTAAAATGTTACATACATCAAATTATATAAAAGTATATATAGTTCATGTACTATAAAAATACTAATTCAAATAAAATGTTGTGCATCAATTTAGAGAATTTTTCTGAAATGTATTTTTCAACAGCCTCCTTGTGTTCTCATCTAAATAATGGGGGACCTACACAACGTGTGTAATTGCATATATACATGTATAAAAATTTATGTACATGTATTAAAATTAAAATTTAATGTTTTAAAATTGAATGAGAATATAAAACTTCATAAAAAAAAATATGTTTTAAAATTGAATGAGAATGTAGAACTTCATAATAATAATAAAAAAGTGAAAAATAAAATAAAATTTCATGCGATACCTCATGTAGTTTCCCTTCCATTGTCCTGTGTTGGCCCTAATTTCATATATATACATGTATAAGAAATTTATGTATGTATTAAAATTAAAATTTATTTTTTTTAAAATGAATGGGAATGTAGAACTTCATAAAAAAAAACAAAATTAAAAAAAAAAAATTCATGCAATACCTCATGTAGTTCCCCCTCCATTGTCCTATGTTGGCCCTCTATCGATGCATCCTCCTAGATAAAGTGTACAATATACATGTACAATTATATATTTATATTAAAATTTTAAAATTTTGTAAATGAAAATGCATAAACTAATGCAATTTATTAAAAAAAAATGTTAGACAACTTCTTCAATTTTTTTGGATATTCCTATCTCCATCGTCGACTCCATCGCTAAATTCCTTGGAGAACAGAAATCATCTCCACAAAGATAAAATTGTAAAATTGTAAAATAACTCAAGATCAATCTTATTTTTTAATGAAACTTTCACTTTAATTAATAACTTGAAACATAGGTGAAAAAATGAATACTTCTGACAGCGGATTATTTGGTACATCTCCTAACAAGGAAGAAGAGGGTGGCTCCATTTCGAAAACATTGGACAGACACGGAATATGTTAACATTTAACTATATACATGTCTACACATAATTATTTCTTTTCAAAATATACACCTCTTGGTAGGTTGATATAATAATAGAATAATAATTGTACCTCAACATCATGAACTCTTAAAAAACATTAATGTTTCCCAAAATATCATCTTGATTTCCAGAACATGAACCTTAGACTGTGATATTATCAAATTTTTCATTCAAAATGTGTGTAAAAAGCGAATAGTGAACATATGATACAATTATGTTAGAATAACACATACAGACAAACACACACACACACACACATATATATATTACAGATTACACTGAAATATCCACCCTAACCATTAACACATATTGATCCCATGCCTTGTTCCACATGAAGAATTAAATCCTGCCAACCATTGCGAAAATGATTTGCATATGTTCTAAGATATTCAATATTCATGTTCTTTATCTCCTCATCTATATTATATACAAAATTAACACGTGCATTATCTCATGCTCTTTTTCGATTCAGACCAATATCAATTCCACCAAGTCCACTATGAACGTTGTCTATGATGAAATCTCTTACTTCTCAACTAATTTGAGAAGTGGAATCCATCTATGAATACAAAGTTTCCAAACAAGGAGGTTGGCTTGCCAAAGGTGGCTTACATCGAGGCAACTCAGTATCACGCTTAACGCCCTTACGATCACATAATCGACCTTTCCTAGGAACACAAAATTTAGAAGGAAGGTCATTATAATTGGGTTTCATTCCCAAAATGAATTCTTAATAAAATAATTTTACAAAATAAAAAATAACCTTTTCATTCCATGGTATTTTTCCATAGGCTGCAAGGTTCCTATCATACAAATGGCAAGCTATATTTGGGTGCTTGAAATATTGCACATTCAACATCTTTCTTTTTGGCCCTTGTTTGAAATTAAACATATATTTTTCCATTGGTTTTGTAACCATGTTTTCAACATCAGCCCATGCATTGGGACCCATTACTACTTCCTTTATTTTCCTCATCAATTCTACAAATTTATTCGTGGTTGGATCAATATTTTTGTAAAAATCTACAAGTGTGCTTAGAGATTGCATAGCTACTTCTAAGCTTTAAAAAATCTCTGCAGGGAGCTTCAAACTTCCAAGATATTTCCTTAATTTTGAATAAATACTTTAACACTTTTGTAATGTGCATTGTTGGATTTTTTTTCCCTAGGTAAATAATTGGGAATTTCAGATGTATAAGTTGCAGTTGGTGTACAACCTTCTTCTTGAATTACGTGATTTGGCCTACATATTTTTCGAGAAAAATTTTCACCCTCTACATCAATATATAAAATTATGTATAAATAAAAAAACATGTGAAAAAATGTACAAATTTATTTTTTAACATAAAAAACTTATATAAATAATTGAACAAAATAATGATCATGATAATAAGATTGAGATTGATGGTCATTTCGAGATGGATGAGCACCATCATGCCCACTCGGAGATGGTTGAGAACCCGCATGACCACCCATTGATTGGCCACAAAGGAAATGTCTACCACCACCCTTACACTATTGGAAACTACATGTTTATTGGCCACCAGGGGAATGTGTACCACCACCACCACCCTCGTGCGACGAGAGTGAAGCTTCGTAAAAAAAATAGAATTTCTAATCAATTCAAATATATATACATGTACATACATACATACATATGATTCTCACTATTTATCATTTAAAAGTATATATATATAGATACCATGATTGTGTGAACCATGGCCTTCCATTGATTGAGTAGATACTCTTTTCCTCCGAACTACTAAAAAAATTAAATTTATTAAAAATTAATTTAACTCATTAAATTGAAAAAAAAAAAATTCCATATGTATACACTTGTATGTGCATAATATTATATTCAAATATCATTTAAAACATGCAGATCATGATGGACATCCCCCGATCCATGATCCCCCTCTCTCATAGATGCATGTGACTCTATTGATGTTCACCTCGAAGAATCACATGGAAAATGAACATCCATGATATATATGGATATCTACAGATACATATATACATGATGTTTTAAAATTTACCTCATGCATTTACAATTCTTTTCAAATTTCCTATTTAAAAATATTTAAAAATAATTCAAAATATTGGTGTAATTTACACAAATGTTGGAGCACAACTTGAACACAAACATAAAACACAAAACTTGAAGTACAAATTGATGTATAAAACTCACATGACTATTTAAACACAATTTTGTTGAAGTCGTGTAAATTTTGAAAATTAAATACAAAATTTTCTAAAACATGAAGTTCACCAAGTGTTCTTACATAGTGGGGGCACACTTGGTATATAATTGAAAAAAAAACACATGGTCATTAAAAATGACACATTTATAACTAAAAAACACACACATATCAAAGATATCTTACTATGTCCATCAATAAATTTTGATGGAGAGAATATTCTTAACACTAATTCATCTTTGACACAAAAATATTGAATTTCCATTTCCCCATACAATAGATCACTAGATACCTACACTACAAGGAAAAGACCCTCTAGCGGATGTTTTTGAGGAACCCCTTATAAAAATATCCCAGACATCCGTTTGTAGTGAAGGTCTCTAGAGGAGGTTGGCGAGCAGAGGTTTTTGCAGATGTTTTCTTTTGCGTGTGTTTCTCATCATAAACTGCACTGGTGCATTTTACTCAAAACGCAATGGTGCGCACTAAAAATTGGCACACCAAGACACTGTGGTCTTTGTATAAACCCGCCTGTTGCGTCAAGTATTCTAGCACATTGGTGCTCTACATATAAACAGGCTTGGTGCGTCTCCATAATCCAGCACACCATAACGACGTGCGGTTCACCATTGATAATACTGCCCGGTGCTTCTCAAAAACCTGCACACCGAAAAAGGGTTAAATAAAAAGAAATTACTGGTCGTAAAAATGTCATTTTTACTTCTTCATTTCTTCATAAATCTCAAGCAGCAGTGTGATTTTTTCTTGTGTGAGGCGCCCTGCCATAGGTGCTCCCATTGCACGCATTTATGCCTTCCATTGCACACTGTGTGGAGTTAGAATTTTCAAAAACTGTGGGAAAATTTGGTTTCTTCAATTCCTCAACAAGTATGCCTCCTCAACGCGCAAATGTACTAGTAATCTACTTGTTTCTATATAACTAAAACTTTTAGTAGATTACATTTTGAAATTAACTTAAAGTTAATGGTTGAAAAAAAATAATAAATAAATAAATTTTGTAGTGCGTTCGAGCCGTTCGGCTCACACCGTTCATGGTGCTGCCTATAAATTTACAGGCTGCACCGCGAATGATGTTAATGGAAACCACACCAGGTTCCAGTGCGATACTGAAAAAATGTGCACCCCAAAAAATTTAAAAAATAACAAGGCGGTCTGGTCTTTTAAACGACTACACCGTTGACTATGTAGTAGTGTCGGGAGGGCATTGCATTGACGTAACTAATAGCCCTGAGTCAGATAGTTAATTTAGTGCACCGTACGCTTGACAAAACTACATAGCCAACGGTGCAGTCGTTTGCAGGATTGCACCATTGGCCATGTACTTCTTTTAGGCGGTGCATTGACCAAACTATCCGCCTCGGGGCATATAGTAAGGCCAGTGCACCGCCCGCCAAACAACATTACATAGTCAACGGTGTGGTCGTTTATAAGACGACACCGTTGAACATATATTGTTGTTGGGTGGTGCATTGACCAAACTATCTGCCCCAAGGTAGTTAGTTTGGTCAACGCACCACAAAAAAATATTCCCTTCTTTGGCGGTTCACGAACATTTTCCATGCGCAGTGAGCACAATGCACGATAAAAGAGTACGCACCGGTACTAGTGCGTGTTTGATTTTTTGGGTGCACTTACTGTTTTTTTTTTAATATATATATATATATATATATATATATATATATATATATATATATATATAATTTAAATACATTTCTCATTTCATAAAAAAAAAAAAAAAAATTATTTAGTATGTGAATCATTCAGTGACATCAGCAGAGAGAACAAAGGGAAGAACAAGAACATATGGAGGACCGTTATAACATGATTCAACTGTGGGAGGCACAAGAGAGGGAGAGAATTTTGTACCCTTTCCCTATTATGACAACCACCTAGTTTCTCCTAAGGGAGGTATGCCTCCTCAAGTTCTACAAGGAGGCTACATCCCTGAAGGGCCATAATGGATTATTGGGAGTGCTGATCTACAGGTGGGATGCCCACCGACAGGATTTCTAGGTCAGTCCTGGCTAGTGGTTCGAGCCCATTGATGAGGAAATTTATTTTATTTATGGCCTATCTATGAGAGAGCAGGATTTTCCCCAGTTCCCAGATGTCCCCATCGGCTATGCAGTAGGGAGTCAGTTGGCATACTCCCATAGATACATTAGGTATGATAGAGTTTCTCCTGCAAATTTTCAGGTGTCTGGTGGTCAGTTACGTATTGCTTCATTTGGTGCAGAGGACGTGAGGTGCCTATCACTACTAATTAAAACCATTACACACTATATCAGTGACAGGAAATGCATTATTTGGCTGCTTTTACTTTATGTTGATTCTTTATTCTAGGCACCAAGACTTGTGAGATGTTCTATGATTTTTTTATGACAGTTTTGTACAACATTAGATATATTTCATTCTCAGCCACATGGGAGGTTTACCTTCCCTTTTGCTTTAGATTTATTTTGTTTATTTTCTTAGAGGTTTCCAGAGACGAGGCCTACTTTTTTTCGGCATCCTCGTAGGCCAATACTGCATGTACAGATGTAGATGTGGGGCTAGATGATGCATGAGAGGGGCCAGTCTGACATTCCCGCTAGGATATCAACTGATGTAGTGGAGTTGCTACCCATTGTCGATGATCACTCGTTTTTTCTTGTGCCATGTCCATACAGCGGTTTGGATTGGCGAGGGTGTACCAACATCCTCTTCACACAGGATGAGCCATGGGATGCGAGAGGTAATATTAGTGTTTTCTTTACATTAATATAGTTTCATTTTGTTTTCTTAATTAATTTATTAGAATTATCAAATTTATTATAACACATTCTTTAACTTTATTTATTAAATTATTTCATGAAATTGTCTAATTATTGTTGTGTACTATATATTTTTTAGATATTTAGACATTCATTGGGGACATGATTCCACCCCCACCAAATGATCTAGGTGTATATGTTGACAAGGAGATGGCATAGGTGGAGGATCAGGGTGACAGACCTGATCCTCGGGTGTAGATACCCGTGGGGGTGTGGTGTAGGCCAGACACCCGATTCATGATTGAGTTGGGTGACCAACTATGTCGACTCCTAGTTGATCAGGGATTCTGCCCGGCTATGATCAGAGAAATATAGGCTTATCATAGGCTCACACAACTCTGGAGAGGCATGCCCCACGATATGATGAACCTCATGCGTCATATCGTTGGATATTCCAGAGCACTAGTGCAGACTAAGAGGGATAGGCATGATGGATATGCATGACAGAGTTGCTCCTATGACGATAATTATCGTAAGGGTAGTGATCATCATTCTAATACTTCACCTCCTCATCCTTCACCTCATGCGAGAAATCATGAGAAACCAGCATCAAGTCCTAATTAGAAGACAACTTCTGAGCAGTCTGCACCATCCCAATAGACACCTAGTTTTGAGCATACACAGCCATCGACTGAGCAGGCACCTAATCCTAAGCAGGCAGGTCCATCTGAGCAGGCAATTCCATTTGAGCAGGCTGCACCATCCACTGAGTAGATTGCACCATCGACAACTCATTAGTATTTAGTTCCTGAGCAGATTGCATAATCGACTGAGCAGGAGGCACGTCATCTATCTGAGCATGATGCTACACCATCAAATGAGAAGGCCTCGATTAGTACTATTATTGATGCAGTACCACCAAATATTTGACATTTATATGCAGTTATATTACATTTGTATATTTTTTACGTTATATATATATATATATATAGATATATGGTCCATGTATTTTATGTTCATGTTGATGTACTTAAATTACATGTTGGTGTTCATCATGATGTGTATATTGTTAGGACATGTTAGATATGTTCATTTAATGTGCTTGCAGATAGATGTGTATGTGATAGCAGTTATTTGACATGAGATGTATATTTCATGTTTGTGTTGTGATGATGTTATACAATGCTTTTGTTTTGTTAGATGATCATAATTAGGATGATTAGATGATGTTAGCGAATTTGAATGTGTATTTTAGAATATGATTTTTGTACGATGATTATCATAATCGCAATGTTTATTTTTAATATTAAATCATGACATTTATTAAATATTATGTCATTATTGTAATTGAAATTTTAATTTTAATTGTATGTAAAATTGCAAAATTTTGATTGTAATTGTATGTAAAATAATTGTAAAATTGTAATTGTAATTGTAGGTAATTGTACTGTGAAATTGTAAAATTGTAATAGTAATTGTATGCATTGTCATGATTCAATTTTATTAAAATTGTAAAATTTGTAAACTTGCAAATTTGTAAAATTCTAAAAATGTAATTGTTATTGTATGCATCGTAATTGGAATTGTATGTATTTTCATCATTCAATTTTATTAAAATTTGTAAATTTGTCAATTTATATGAATAAAAATAATTGTAAAATAATAAAGCTAGAATAATATGAATTTTTGCAACATAGTAAAGTTTAGAAAATAATGCAAATAAATTCATGTTTAGAATTATCATTATTTTATTATGATCTTACATACCAAAAATAACAATATACATTTTGAAGATATCATTCACACACAATGCGGATGGTTTTCGAGATCAACATAATTGAAAATTATCCAGTGAAACTATTTTAACATTAACACAATGAAAACCAATGAATTCAAAATACATATTGTAATGTTTTGATAAAAAAAGAGTCTTAGTTATAAGGTTAAGCCCTCTTATTTATAAAAACCATCTTAACAAATATAAATGATGAAATAACACATGTACCATATCACTCTATGTTCTCATGATCACCCTCATTATCTTCCAGCTCGCTTGGCATGTTAACACTATTGTTCCCAAAAATATGTTTTGATCTAGGGTCATGTCTCAATACGAACCACCAATATCTATCCAACACATCTCGGTAAAAAAACACCTAGTTGTAGTGTTTGGGGAAGACATATAGCTCCTTAGCTTCATCCCACATCTTTCTAGAGTTGATACATATCAGCTTACTATCGCGATATTTCGTTACATTATTCTGATAAAAGGTGTCCCACCACTTGCACCTAAAAATAACACATTGGAAAGAAGAGAAATCCACTTCAATGATCTCTTCTATCTTTCCAACGTAACCTAACGTCCCTTGTACTAGGTTTTGATCAGAGTGGCTAGCTCGTCTACATTGATCGAACTCGACTTCCACTCCACAGTCTTGTGTCTTGTGTCCATCATCGACATTTTCTATGTGAAAATGGTGTTCATATGCCCACATAGATGGGAACAAATTCACCTATAAAAAGTTAAAAAATCATACTGTCATGTGTCTTATAATAACCCAACTATTAATATATGAAATATAGATGCTAAATTTCAATGGTGCATTATTAATTTTAAAATATACATAAATAGATTATTATCGAGTGGGTAAACCCAATACCTACATTTAGCGCATCCTCTTCAACACATGGGTAACGAGCGGTTACACCATATTTATCTATGACTTGGTCAGTAACCCAACTGTTGGAGCATATAATTGGAATATTTTCTTCTTTCCTGTCACTATACTGTTTCATCCTATTTTTTTGTACAATGTGACCCACGGTTGTGTCACTTCGAAATTGTAAAGAACGAATTTATTGATTGCTTCAATTTCTGCATTCGCTGATGAAATCAAATTGACATATATAGTACATATGATAAAAAATATACATTATATCAAAGTTCAACATGAATATTTACTTTGTGTAAATTTGAAAAATTATAAGTCTCTTACTCTTTATCAAGTGCCTTTTTTCATTTCTTTGGGGAAGCTCCCCTTCTCTTTTGTCTTCATCCTTTTCATCGTCCTAAATCACTGCACCTTGTCCGTTGTTGATCTGCTTGATGTACTCATTGGCATAATAGAAATACTCATAGGATATGTACCCCTCTGCCATAGACCCCTCGTGTTTTTCCATTTCTCAAATAAAACCTTTCAATTTATTCATGTACCTCTCTAAGAATAACATCCAACAACAAGAAACCACCCTAACTAATTCAACCTCATCTAATAGGTGGATTAGAAGATGAACCTGCAAGTCCAAGAAACTCGTCAATAGTTCATTCTCAAACATATAAAAAATATCAACTATCTCTTCATGCCACCGTGGAATTCTAGCGACATGAATCTCCTTTGACGTGATCCAACGTACAAATGAAGATAATTTAGATATGGCACATCCTAGGTCTTGGGGGAAGTCATGTTTCACACACCCACACACGAACAAAGGATAGTGACACTGCAAAGCTATAAACACATGCAATAACATACAAAATTAGTTATGTTTTATGATCCCTACATGGGATAAAAGTTATCAATATAAAAGATAATAAAATGATTCTTTGACATTATACGTACTCTTAGAAGATTCAAATGGTCATGCGATTTCAACCCCGAAAAATGGTCATCCAGGGTGAAGCAGCACCATAGTGAATACCCATATGAAGATGGAACCCTCACACCCATTATAACTTCCTTTGCCAAAGAAATATCATCTTGTTTTAAAATCCATGGGACATCACCTTCTTTGAAATACCAATTAGAGGGACCGGTTTCCTCTGATCCTGTACTTTCTAATCAACTTGGCCAAATTTTCTTTTTAGTTTTTTAAGTAATAAGATATATCCTATCAGCCAATGTGTCACTTTGTTTCGATGCTATGTGCCTCCATAAAGAAGATGAAATTTTTTAAATATATGCATGGGATCTAATAAGTGGGTAATTTTAATATGCTCCCAATATAGGAGGTTATAAAAGATAGATTTCCTTTTCATCCCAATGGGAAATTTTTTAACACAGTTGTCAAAGAATTCTAGATCATCGAACATAGGCTCCCCATTTGAATCGAACATTTAAATGAAATCCTTCTCCTTCTCTCTCTCATATGCTCTAATCCATTCAATTGGTGTCATTATTGGAGGCCTTTGGGTTCTCTCTCATTTACGATTGAAAGTGGTTGTTGCTCTTCTGTAAGGGTGTTCTTCTAGGATGAATACCTTGGAGCAGTCATACACTGGCTTTCGTAGGTCGTTGGACCATATGGACTTTAGAGAAGTTCTATAACATTTTCATCCATAATACCCTTTTGTTACAAGACCTACGAAAATATTGTATACAATATGCATGAAATGTTAAAGAATATCATGAAGATCAAAAAAATTACAATGAATTAAATAACTAATATGCGAAATAATAGTGTTACATATATAAAAAAATAAATGAACATGTAATTTACTAGAGAAAACTCCTAAGCTTGGATAATCATGTGTCCTGTAACAACATATTCCATACAACGTAAAACTCCTCTCGACTGTGACAGGTCTTTATACGTCATATACATTTATCACATCCCATAATTCCTTCCATTCATCTACCATTGGTTGTAAGTAGACATCCATATTCTTCAATTGTCTTCTACCAGGGACTATGAGAGCCAACATAAGATGCTCATTCTTCATGGAAAACCATGGGGGTATATTGTTATTGATCACTACTACATGCAAAAAATAATAGTTGGTGTTATGTAGGGAATATAGGTTGACGTCGTCCATGGATATGCTGAGTCGTAGACTTCGTACTTCATCCTTGAATTTTTCGGGCCATGTATCCTCTATATGCTTCATGGCTATTGAATCTGTTGGGATTCACATAACTCCCAACTCACTTCTGTCTGAGGCATGCCATCCTTGCAACATAGCTAATTCTTTGCAATGAAAGAGCCTTCGAATCCTTGGGATTATAGGCATCTACCTCAATATCTTAAAAGGAGGACCACGTAATTTACACTTATTTTTTTATTTATCATAACTGTCATGCCCACATTTCATACATATCTCTTTGTCTGCATATTCTCCTCCATATAGAATACAATCATTTGGACATGCATGATATGATATTTACTCAACACCCAACATTTTCAACAATTTCTTTGCATCTTTGCACATACTGGGAAAGACATTATCACTGGAAAGAACCTTATCTTTAAATAACCTGTAGTTGGCCATGGGAAATATTAAATGTAAATTAATGATGATAATTATTAACGTTCATAAAATTGACCATTTGTATTGTTCATTGTGTGCTTATATTTCTCAAAAGATAAGGGATTTGATGGTCAATTACCTCAAAATTTCCGAGAATATTGCATTCGACAAGAAAAAATTTTCTTTCAAGCTATATAGTAACATCGTTCTCCCCAACCGGGTAGAATTTGACTGACCACCAGGTCCAAAGAGAGGGGTGGTGGAAGAAAATTTAAGGCTTTCTAAAAAGGTATCAGTGATATGAGCAGTATCCCCTAGTTGATCATCGTTATGGAATGCATCTAACAACATTGTCTCCATGGCTATTGTATCCCTTCAATAATCATCCATACCAACCTCTACCTAATTGCCTCTATTTCCATCTTGTGAATAACTACTATTGTTGTAGTCATTCCTAATTGGTAAATCTGGACATAGTGGGAATTGAATAGGTGGTTGATTCAACCATTATTAGTATCGTTTCTCTCCAAGTTTTTCTCTTGATTCATCCTTCTCTCGATTTTACGTTGTCATGGGGTGCAACGGAAGATGGTAGGTAGGTCACTCATCATCATTAGAATCCTAATAATTTCAATAAATATATTTGAACATGATTAGTATAAAATCGATGATATCAATTAGTAAGCCTGTCAACAATGCGTGATTAATTGGTTTAACATTGAAATAATTACATTAATATACCAAAAAATTATTATTACCATCATTGTCTGACGATTGTGGCTAGAAGATGCAATGTTACAATTGGCAGGGTGAAGCGGATATCCAATTTCATCTACCAAATGTGCCTTGCGATATGCTACTCCTGATAAGTGCTTCCAAAGTTTTGGATTTGTTTGAATATTTTATGCATTTGAACTCGATTCTGAATCTGAATGAACCTAAAAATTTGTATACATTAATTTTATTGAGCTAATTTACCTAGATAAAATAAATAAATTCAATTAGATAACGAAAATATAAATAAAAATTTAACTAATTACGTCTGAAGATGGATATGGAGAACTCTGCGATGGACTTTGAGAAATATTATGGAACGAGCTCGATTTTGAAGAATTTTCCATTTGATATAATTATGAGATTTTCTCCCTCAATTTGAGAAAAATCAACAATAAATTCGGGTGTACAATATACCTAAAATTAATTTCGGTGCCTTAAAAATTGACTTATTGTTATCGGTACTAATATATTGTTAACCGCACCGATGCGTTTTAATTAATGCGCATCGATGTGGTTTTATTAATTGAATTCCACATCATGTTAGTTACCAAACACACCAAAAATCCAGAAATAAAAAAAGCAAAACTTTATTTTTATGAAGTGAAAAAAAAGTGGTAAATTGAAAAATGGGCGGCAAATTATTTTTCGGAAATATAATTTCATAAAAAAATATCTTTAAATAGTAAAAAATATTCATCATTTCATTATTTTTGCAAAGAATTTCAGGGAGGGATTTTCACGAGAGAGGTACCTAGAGCAAGAGAGCACTGTGGAGTAGCAAAATACTTTCGAAAAACAACACTATTCAGAGAATCAGAATTTGAAACATCTAGTGATTTGCACAAAAACCCAATAGTATAGTAAATTTTTTAAATTTTTCTGTAATAATTGTTTTTTTACATTTTCTGTTGAATTTAATACATTTATAATAAAATTTTAAATTTTTCTGTGCATTTTCAGAAGAAAAAAAAATACATTTTTATGTTAAACTCTTGCTTCTTCTTCTTTATGTGAATTCACAATTAGGGCTTTTCATTTTAGATTTATAGGGTTTGTATTACTATATATATAGGCGTATGAAATATAACCCGTGGGACCACTTGTAGAGTCGAATCCCAATCCATGTCGACCCTTGCGCAATTTAGAAAAAAACATATTTTTTTAATCGGTGCATCCTATTTAAAATAACCCACCAGTGTGTTATTGTAGTATAGCGTACCAACCGCGTACTAACAAAAAACACTATTAGATAAAAATAGTTTTTTATTAATTTATGTTTGTGTTAATCGGTGCACTGATTAACATATAATGCACCGGGTCTCCTTTTTGACAAAGAGCACCGTACGGTGTTTCTATTGTATTGGAAGTGCATTTATAAGAACCTACCGCGTCGCGTTCGGTGCGTACTTTGGGAAAGACACACCATTTTCTTGATTTTTTTATTTTTTTTAACATGAAATGTATGTCATTTATTTATAAAATATATTAATTAATGGTATGGTATAGGTTTCATATTGATAAAGAAATGGCTGACAAGAGTTCAAGTAAAAAAAAATACTGATAGCACATTGAAAAAAGAAAAAAAGGCAAGTTCTTTGTAAATTCTTTACAAAAATTATTATTTTTGAACTATATGTAAGTTTAACTAATATGTAATGTTTACTATGTATCATGCATATCCACAAAATGACGAAGCTCAATAATATTATTTCTGATCTAAGACCAGAAGAGAGTAAAAGCTTGATGGAAAAATTGTAGAAGGATGAATCAAGTGAATGAAAAAATATTATCGATCCAATATGAGTATCTTTTTTGAATTTTCATTAATAATATACTTAATAATAATAGATAACATGTTTCAAATAATCTATTAATTCCCATATGTTTAATGTTCTACAGGGACCAACAACGAAAAAATGGAATGTTGTTCTAAGAAAAGAAAAAAAATAGAACATGCAAATGAAATTGAATTTCTCCTTAGCTCATTAGGAGTGGTGCTAGAGGTTAACGAAAGGGGAAAAATTTTTCAAAACTTTGAGGGATCTAGTGGAATGAATGTATAAATGTTATTTCCACTTCCAATACAAGAATAAATCTAATTATTCCAAGAACCAAATTTTATTTAAACTATAGGATGAGTTTCCATCGAATTGGTCAATGAGACATGTCAGACTTTTAATATCCAAAACATACAACAACAAAAAAGAAGGAATGAAAAAGTAATATTCCCTTAAAAACATTTCTAGAATTATATGTATATATTACTAGAAAGAAATCATTTATAAATATCACTTTTGTTATATTTACTTTTCATATATCAATAAAATAATTAAATAGTTTATTGTCATGTTACATTTTCAGGAAGATTACGAAAATCTCAAAGGATGAACGAGCTGATATCAGAAATATGCCAATAGGAATGTCCAAAAAGGTGTACAAAGAGATGGTCAAATAAATGGACATAATTTCATCGCACGAGGAGCCATCTCAACAATAACATGCTTCAAATGTAATATGTAATTATTGAATTTTTTTATTAGGTACAATAAATAAACAATTTAGCATTAAATATTAATTTTCAAGTATTTTCTTGCAGAAAAGAAAAGAAAATGGAACCCAATCAGCACATAAAATATGACGACAAGGAAGAAAAGGGTTGATATCTATGTTTGTGAGTAATTGTTACTTCCTTATAAAAACTTATCTAGATTTCATTTTTGTATATTTTAAGTTGTTTTACAACAATCATGATTGAAAGTTTTCAAACAGGTGCTAACATAAAAAGAAGAACTATTAGAAGAATTGATTTACATTGGGTTAAATATGGGTTGTCAATATATGTTGGCATATCATAAATTAATTGTGGAATTTGTAAGAATCTATCTTGTTTTACTTAGCGTCGTCTATAATTAATAGAACAAAAAATTCTTTTATATTAAATCTATGATTTTTTATGGGCTATAAAACTTGCAGGAAACAAAGTATGGAACTATGCCAACAAATGAATTGTTGAGAGATGGCATGAAATTTGGTTTTGAAAGAATATGTATAGTTCATGAGTCAATTCTTTCTATGGTACATTTCTTTTCGATTTACATTGATGTATATTATTTAATATTGCAATTTTCATTATTCTCGCCAATGTATATATACTCATTACACTTTATTTTTATGTTTGTAGATGGAACTTGAAGAAGAAGAAAAAAATCAACACAATGAAAAAAACATTCCTCAAAATAACCCAAGTCATGGAAGTAGCTTGAGCAGTGATAGCAATTCTAGCAAAGAATGATGATGAATATGTTTGGATATCAAAGCAAGGCATTATATTTTTTGAAATATTTGTGTGTGAAATTAGACATTTTTTTTAATTTAATGGATGTTGTGTCCCAATTTAAAGACAAAGGGATACCAATAACTGTCCCATTTTTTATGACAAAGGGTGTCTTATTCATATATATATAACAAAATACATTTTAATTTATTCTATTGCGTTATCCATTTTCGCTGTGAAATGTTACACCACTGATTATATATATGGATGATTAAATATTATAATGAAGAGATGTTAAATATGATGATACGATATAAATGAATTAATCCAAACATCACATTCAAATGCACTAATAAAAAGTTAATTGATATGAATACTGTTATAATATATGTTTCGATTTTTGATGAATAATGAATTTTAAAAAATCATAATAATAGCATTGTCACAGGTCGATGTTTCTAAAAAATAAAAAATGAACAGTTGTGCATGTTAGTTACTGCACATCAGTGTGTTTGTATGATACTTTGCACCGGTGTGTTTCAACGACCTATGGCCACCACACAAATACCAATACCAATTAGAACGCCCGGTGCGCTTTATCGACGAGCACCACCCGGGTGGTCTGATAGGCGTTGCATGCACTGGTACCATTTTCCTTTAACACACTGGTGCATTTATATAACTTAATGTCCAGGTGTGTTTTAGCACCTAGATGGCTTGGTGCAGTTTTACACCTTAATGGTTCGGTGTATGCACCTTCCCCTTCCCATGTGCATCTTGTTGGGTGACACACATCGGGACGTTTCTAAACGCCCCGGGGGCCTCCGAAATTTTTTTTCCATCTCGATGCTTGGTATGTTTATAGTACTATTGTGTACATGGTAAAAAACGCTGGTGCGTTCACACCTGATGTGCACACCTATGAGAAGAACATTCGTAAAAACCTCTGGCCGCCCAGGTGTTTTCAGTTGTGTTGAAATTCCATTAGAAGTACTACCCAAACCTCCGTTATCAAAAACGGATGTTGTAGAAAATGTTTTTTTGATGATTTTGACCAATTTTATAACACTAAAAACCTCATTTATAACCTCTACTAGAGGGTGTTTTCCTTGTAGTACTATTAACATTTTCACAATGTATTATACTAAATGATTGAAATTTTCTAACAATATTGTTTGCTTTTCCATGCGGTTGTTTTATCCTCTCCTTCTTAACTTGGTACACCCCTTTCATCTGGTTGGACACAAGTTTATAATTGGTTAAAACTACAATTCCATTGGATTCATACTCCCTAGTTGTTTCCAAGCCTTTTATTAATGCAATATAATATGCTTCATTGTTTTTTGTACTTCCAGGTATATTCAGTTTCCTTAGGAGGAATTTGTTCATCGTAATATTGCATAGCACATATGTAATCATTTTTTTCCCTAGGTTGGGATAACAATAAACATTTATGCATACTATCCATTTTTCAACCATGTTTAGTGGGATTTTTTATCCCTGAAAAAGACAAATTCAATAAAATATTATATTCATTTATTGCAAATTTCTTAGTTTATGGGAGATATGACATACATGGTTTCCAAAAACACTAGGACCGTCCATGAATTTAGATAAATTTTTTATCATTGTTTACCACCAATGAAAATGAGTAACACAAAATCCTAGCCATTATGGTTGGTGAGGTGATAGTGGACCCCTATGAGGTGTATGACATGTAATTGAAAAGTGATTTTGGAGGTGTATGGAATGTAATAGAAAAGTAATTTTGGATTATATTATTGAGGATAAACATATATTTCAAATGAATATGTAGAGTGCTTATGGGTAAACCCATTACCATATTCTCATGCTTTCTATCTAAACGAAATAGTGACCTAAAAACCAAGAATATGAGGGATATCTTGAAGTAAAGAATTGCCACATATATGAAACAATGCAACCCCACAATATTTTTGAATATTATGGTTGGAATGTTGAGGAAACTAATAGAAAAGTTTTGAATTAGATTATTTAGGATTTAAACATATTTCAAATGAATATGTATAGTGCTTGTGTGGTAAAATCATCTTCGTATGTAGAGTGCTTGTGTGGTTTAAACTCATCTGCGTCTTAGACCATATTATCATGCTTTATATCAAAACAAAACAATGACATGAAAAACAAGAGCATTAGGGATATCTTGAAATAAATATAGAAAAAATGTTGAATATGTTGAATGGTAGTTAACATGTAGTCATCCCAAATCATAGGTGATTTATTTTAAGGATTATACCTTCTGTGATAGTTATGATCCACATGGAAATGAAACTAGATTGATGGATTTTGACCAATTCTTCAATGATGACTATAGACTAGTAATGAATTCGTTTTTGGAGGTAGAAATTGGTAATTTTAATGATTTTGGAGATGGAAGTTCTTTAAGGGGTGAGGTGTTTGAGCTAACATGAGAATATATAGAAAAATTGTTGACCATAAATTCACTACCCACTAATAGATATATTTATCATAAAATGAAAATGTAATTAGAGGTCGGCGTACATGTTGATGGATATATTCATTGCAAAACTGTTGTTCAGAATTAGATAGAGAAATTTTATGGTAGTCGAACTAAGCAACGGACTGTTTTTTCTTTACTAGTAGGCTCATGTATTGGGTTGTGATCTATCATTTTTTTTACTAGCAGGTTCTCGAATTGGCTTGCGTTATAGCATTGAAGGAGGCCATAACCTACATGTATCCAATATTTGATGTTTATTTTTTCTCCATGATAATGAAGAATAAGGGAAAGGGCCATAATTTAGATACAATTTTGAGGTGGTTACATTGGATTAAAAACTTGAATTGGAATCACCTCATTTCATGATGAGGTTCTAGGATTCTCAAGCAATACCACAGGGAGCACTTGTCCCCAAGAAATATTCACATGTTACCCACCATTGTGATTGGCACCAAATATGTTTCTTGAATAAATATAATCATACATGAACCTAATGATTGCATGGACTTTGATATTGTAAACTTAATATTTTTGTGCAAGTCATCCACAGGTGGTAATATATGGAGTCATAAAAACACTCTCAATGGAATTTATTATCATAGGAAATTAAGAACATTTATTTTCCATTTAAGTTCAAATTGAACTTTTAGACTTTTTATGGAAGGTGTATTGTGCTAAGAGGAGCTAGTATTTTTATTGTCTCCTCCCTGTACAATTCAAATCTAAGTATGTGTTCTTTCTTTTCCTAAATAGGGGATTAATATAATTCAAATCTAAGTATGTGCTCTTTATTTTCCTAAATAAGGGATTATACAATTTAAATCAAAGTTTGTGTTCCTTCTTTTTTTAAATATGGGATTATACAATCAAAATCAAAGTATGTGTTCTTTCTTTTCCTAAATAAAGGATTATCGAGTGCATAAATGAACACACTTGTACGAGACTAAATATAATACAGGAAGGGAACTCATTAAACATACATATAAGCAAGACTTTATCATAGTAACACATATAAACTTCATATATTAAAGCATCATCTAACATATATATACCAATAGTTGCAATGCAAGCACCATGATTATATACTTAAGGAACGAAGGAAAAAATGAAGGAAAAAAGTATTTTATGGATCACCTCCGAAGCATGTAAATGTAGATATGCAAAGAAATATTATCTTTAATATAAATTATAGCAAGGATCGTGACAATAAATCTACAATATTTGGAGCACATTCCATGGAACTAATGTATGAAGCCGTCGTATAAGTATAAGAACCAATCACATCAATGAAATCCAACGTATTTATGAATTTTAAAAGAAATCATGATAAACAAGGGAACCCAAAGAAAATTTATGTGGTGAGATTGATGTTCAATCTCTTGAATATTGAACATCGAATATGCAACCCAAAGAAAATTTATGTCGTATAATTTTGTTGCAACAGTATGAACAGACTTAAGTAGGGCCTGCAAACTTCATCTTTTTGAATGTTTTGTAAGATATTCGTATCAATATCAAGCATATTAATAATACCACCCTTGAATACTTTAGAAGAGTTTCTTGTTCTGCCTATATATCACGTGAAATAATAAATATTATTAAAGCTCCTTCAACAAGAAGACAACTTTTGGAAGTTCAAAAAATGCAAGAAAACTTGTGATAGAAAACCTGTTGCTTGGACATTGTACCCAAGCAAAGAAGAGAATATAGTTGCACAAGAACATCCATCCCTGAACACAAAAAATGAAAGAAAATAATACTTTGAGCGGTATAGGATTATAGAAATAAATAAATATTTATTTAAAAGGCCATATCATCAACATGCAGGACTCCTACAAACAAATACATTCAGATTATGAAAACAGTGCAGGTAGTTTATCTTAATGAAAAATGCACATTATAGCATGCATGCCACAACAAGGATAACATCAAATTTCACAACAAACATAAATCATATCACAAGAGGGAATAAATGGAGCAGAGGTACCTAATGAACATAGAAAAGGAAAGAAAACAAATACTCTGAGCGGTATAATATTCTAGAAAATAAATAAATATTTATTTAAAATTCCATATAATCAACATGCATAACTCCCACAAACAAATACATTCATAACATGCAAACAGTGTGGGTAATTTACCTTAACGAAAAGTTCACATTATAGCATCCATGCCATGACAAGGATAACATCAAATGTCACAAAAAATAGAAAGCATATCACAAGAGGGAATAAATGGAGCAAAGGTACCTACTAAACACATAAAACGAAAGAAAAAAAATACTCTAAGTGGTATAAGATTCCATAAAATAAAAAATAATTTATTTAAAATACCATATCATCAACATGCAGAACTCTCGCAAAAAAATACATTCAGAACATGAAAATGGTGCAAGTAATTT
This sequence comes from Pinus albicaulis, assembly GCA_034641835.2. Classification (NCBI taxonomy): domain Eukaryota; kingdom Viridiplantae; phylum Streptophyta; class Pinopsida; order Pinales; family Pinaceae; genus Pinus; species Pinus albicaulis. Next base: position 60,674 of record JAXQQM020072365.1, read on the forward strand.
ACCTTAACAAAAAATGCTCTCCTGAAAAGGTGAGTTATCTTCCTTTATAATGATGGAGATCTATCTCCAACCCTGAATTTATCTTCAATATAACCTTATCCATTCAAAACTATAACAAAATGGCCATGTGAATAAAGAGTTATGATTTTTAGACATCAAGTTGTCTTCTTATGAGAAACATGTTTGTAAAGGGGTTTTGTTTTCCTATCTTTGATTATTACCAAAAGTACGAGGAAATCAATACACCAAAATGGGGCATATTATCAAACAACATTACATAACAGTTTATACTCAAAGAATGAGCCACATTCCTCTAAAACACATATATTCACGTCCCATCCTAAATTTCTCTTCCACACAAATCTATGATTTTGAAGTTGACAAAGGAATTTGGTGAATACGGAGATATTATTTCCAGAGATCAAGCCATCAGCTTGGAGAGATATTTGTGAAGGTTGGGTATTATGTTTTTTCTGTAAATATCTTTAAAAGCATGAGGAAATTCCTTCTTATTAATTTCCACACAGAGGCAGCATACATAGAGGTGTCGTGTGCCAAGGCTACAAAAACGGCCCCTCAAAATAGTTGAAAACAGTAAAAATGTAAAAAATACAATTGAAACAAGTAAAATAGTAGAACAATAAAACAGTAAAACATATAGTTGAAGTAGTGAAATAGTAAAATAGTAAAACTGTAAAACGTATAGTTGAAACAAGTAAAAGTGTATGTGAGGTAGAGACTGGAATTAAAATAGTTACTTTGATCCTTCGAATGTGAATTATTTGTGTTCTATAAAGGATCCTTCGAATGTAAATTATTTGTGTTCACCAATGAATGTAAAGGATATTCACTCTAACATTTCAAAAAAGAGCGGGTCTTCCAAAAAAAATCAAGCATTCGAGCAGCATCCCTGATTTAAAGGAAACGTTTCTCAATAAAAAAAAAATAAAGGTTTGATCTCGCTATTTGTCCAAATTACTTAACATATAGGTAACATTATCAATTTTATTTTATTATTATTTTATTTTAAAAAATAGATCAGAGAATTGTAATTCTATCCACATTTCGTTTTGGAATTCCTCTAAATTATTGACCAATATTATTCAACAATTAAAGCCTTTAAATGGATTAGGATTGAAACTATGGGCTGGAACCACCGGGTCTATAAAATAAAGATAATAACTATTATATTTTATTGACTAGTTTGCTCTAGGTGGCTAGTAGAGTGGAGAGTGGCCAGTTGTAGGTGAGAAGGATTAACAATAAGTGTAAGGTAAAATTTTAGAACATCTAATCTACTTAGAGTTCCAATATCATCACACAACGTCATCCATGAACAATTTCAATAGGTGAGGTACTTTTACATTGCTACCTTAGCTGTAGAGGTTGTCTTCCCGTCAAGAATGCACCCTCCTTCCTGTCAAGAATGCACCCTCCTGCCTGTCATAAATTCAATGCCTCTGAGGACACTCAAGGCTCTTCTTGATTGAAGCATCACGACAGTTTTTACATTTTGGTGCTTTTGACATAATACTATTCTATATTTCAAGAGAGGAGGATTCAAAGAGAATATTATTATAATGGAAATGTCTCTACGAGTGTTTTGGCTTATAGCACCTCTCGCATTTTTGGGTCTGATTTGTGCATGACCTACAGATTCTTAGAGCTTCGTATGCAAGGGATGTTCGTAGGAGAAGTACAGCTCTGGAAGTAACTATGAGAATAATATAAATTTACTCCTCACAACATTTCTCAGGCAGGCATCCAACACGGATTACTACAATTCTAGCATGGATTCCGGGGCCGACGTAGTGTACGGGTTGTTAGACTGCTAGGGTGACCTGGGAAGTGACGTTTACGTGAATTTTATCAAGTAATCTGTGTTGTAGATCTCCATGGTCTATATTTGAACCTGCAGAGTTCAAATTCAGCTCAACGACTTCTTCATGCAATACAATAGAATCAATTTCTTTGGCCAGGCGGATAATACCTTTATATACAAAACCTATAGTGGCACTATGAGCTCCGATTGCAATTTATAGACCCTTTTATTGACTAGTGTGGTCTGGGAGGCTAGTAGATTGGACAATTCCCAGTTGTAGGTGAGAAGGATTAACTACAAGTGTAAGGTACAATTTTAGAAAAAGTAATCTACTTAGAGTTCCAATATCATCACATCATGTCCTACATGAACAATTTCAATAGGCAAGGTACTTTTACTTTGTGGCCTTAGTTGTAGAGGTTGTATTCATGGCCCATTTTGTATTAAATGCATGAAGGATCTCTTGTATTAATAAAATACAAAAGCATTTTTTCCTAAGGAAACAAAAAAAAAAATCTTGACCACATTCAAAATCATTCAAATTATTTCATTTTGGACTTCCTCCAAATTATTCACCAATATTATCAATTTTTCTTTGATTAAAAAAAAAAAAATTTCACTTAATCAATATGTCTCAAACAATCAAATGCATCCCAGTGCAAAATCTTTCGGGTGCTTCCATATTTTTCTTTCTTCGTAACTGTACAATTGTAGGAAGAGAATTATTCGGTAGACTTACCTGGAATCGAGACGAGGATGAGCATGTTGAGGATTCGAAGCAGAAGAGGATGAGCACACCGAGGACATAGAGAATATAAGGACGATCAAATGAGGGCACTGAGGAGACGCGGATGTTGAGGACGAGCAGATGAGGATGCTAAGGAGATGAGGATGCCCAGGAATCCTGCAAAAACACTGCCAAAATAACAAAATTATCATAGATAAAAAAATAAAAATAAAAGACAATAAAACCACCAAACTTGCCAAAAGCAATCACCTAAATTCACCTACAACCACTTCAACAGTCAAGCAATGGCAAAGTAAGGTCACGTTCAAATTAAATTGCAGAAAACCCATTTGTTGTGTAAGGGCTGCTATATTTATAAGAAAATGTTCGGTCAAAATTTTAACGCCAGTTTTTCTACCTCCGTCCAAAAATCGGGTTACCAACTCTGTTAACGTAAATGGTGGAATAAGTTCGACAAACGGTGGAAGAGGTTCGGAAAAATTAATCTCAAAAGTTTGGCTGAAGTTTTGGGAAGTTTGGCCGAACTTTTGGGAGAGTGAAATTTTCAGGCACATTTCTCACAAGAGTGTAACACACCTTCGCGTTTCAACCCTACAAGTTCAAGCAATATCATTGCTTTTTTTGGAAAAGACTCGTCTTCCCTTTCCAATCACTCTCATAGAAAGACCAATATGCTTATGTTGGTGCATTTTGTAGAAAATAATTTAAATATTTTCAACATCATGCCAAGTGATGAGTTTCAATAATTTATTTTGTTTCCATTTTGAATTTGTTTTTTTAATATGTTTTTTATTTCTTTAATTTTTTTTATGTTTTTTTTAATTATTATTCTTAATTTTTTTATGTTTTTAATTTCTTTAATTTTTTAATTTATTTTTTATTTTTTATTTTTTTTATTTTTATTTTTTAATAGTTTCTAGTGGTTATAGTAGATCTCAAGGCCTCAATACCTTTCAAAAATATTGTAAAGGATTAAGAGGTAAATATCCTTGGGTTGATACTATCTCCAAGGTTCATCTCCCATTTATCCATGGGACCACGGACACGATTTCCTCGACCTAAGAAAGAATAATGTCTCCTCTTCGTTCAAACCTCTCTATACCATCAGAAATTCCTTTGGATCTGTTAAAGACCCTGTCGACCCTAAGGACATGAAAGGGGTTTGTCTGATTCCTTGTTCTTATGGTATTCCCTATATTGGAGAAATGGGCCATTCCATTAATCAAAGGATCCATGAGCACAATGCAGACATTAGGAACAATCGTTCACGCACGTCGGCTCTTGCTAAACATGTGGAGAAATCGTGTCACCATGTTTGTATTAAGAACTCGAGAGTAATTAATAGGGTTGATCACTTCCACCATAGGAATGATAGAGAGGTTATTGAGATTGAGAGACATGATAGGAATCTCAATAGGGATGATGGTTGGAAATTGAGTAAGAGTTATATTTTGGCTCTATCGGGTTGATTCCTCCCCCTCAAGCATGGTTTCTGTTAGTTCTTTGTGTTTTTTTCTTTTATTCTATTTCGTTCCTTTGTTTCTTTGCTTTTTTAATAATCCCCTAGCAATTTTTTTATTTACTATTAATATTATTTGACTGTTCTTAAACCTATATATTTATTATTAATAAAAGAAATTTGCAATATTATATAATAATTAATGTAAAGAAACTCCTTATTTCTTTACTAATTCTTTGATCTTTCTGTAATCCCTTTGACTTTGGCTTACTTTATATATAACTAATTTATATATAAATATAATTTATTTAGCTAATTTTCAATCTTATTCGTACTAAATTATATATAATTATAATAAATAAATATCAATTTCACAACCTATATATATATATATATATATATATATAATTTTATTTTATTATACAACTAATTCTTAAACCTTTGGTAATTTATGGTTAATTTAATTATTATTTAAACCAATTTCTAAATATGATTTTCCTTAGAAACTAATTCACTAACTACTAGTTTTTAATGGCTAGTTTTCAACAGCTTTCCATGGGCAATGATGCATCCTTGCTATTTATTCCTGAAGATCGATAAGTTTTCTCACCTTTTCATGAGGATGAACCACATTGGTTGGTTCAAAACGTCAACCAAATCCTAATGATGTGATTAATCGGAAAGACATTCATCTACATTATGGATCCCAAAAGTCTTATATCTAACAATTTTAATATGTTTCTTTTTTCTGTTTTTCAATTTCAATTTATTTATTTTTAATGGGTTTTTGAGTTAATTTTTTTCTTTTTAAATTGTTTAGATGTTTTTTTTTTAGATTTTGTTAATTTTTTTTTATTTTCAATTTTTTTGAACTTAATTGTATTTTTATTTATTTTTTTAACTTTTTATGTTTCTAAATTTTTTTAATTTTTAATTTTTATTTATTTTTAATTTATTGGTTATTTTAAATTATATGTTCTATATTTTTTTAACAATTTTGTTTTAAAAATTTTAAATCGTATTTGAATCATTTTTTTCAAAAAAATACTTATAATATCATCATCTTTGAATATAAAATTCAGATAATTTATTATTTTTTGAATTTTTTTTATTTATTTCTCTTACAAAAATATTTTATTTAACATTTCATTTTTTAGTGAAAATTTCCTAAAATATATATATATTTTAATTATATTTATATGAAAAATGTGTATTCTTTATCAAGTGTTTAAAATTGTTAATTTTTAGTGACAATTATTTTATGTTGATTGAAGTATTAATTAACGATATGTAAATATATAAATAATCATAACTTCAAAATATTAATGTTATTATTTTTTCCAAATTTGCAAAACAAATTAAAATTTTCATTATAAAAAAACATTGCAAAGAAAATAAAAAAAACATGTTTGGAAAATTGTTAAAAAATAAATATCTTAGGATGAAAAACAAGAAGATGAATAAGACAAAAATGGTAAAGTAATCAACATTTAAAAAAAAAATATTAACACTTAATATATTGGAGAATTTGAAGTGTAAAAAATGAACCCTCTAAAAAAGGGGGGTTGGTGTTGCATCAAAACTTTTCAAAATCAGCATGAAAATCACTAACATTTAAAAAAATTGCTCATACTTGATACATAAGAAAATTTGAAGTGCCAAAAATACGCTAAAAAAAGGGTTATTCTGAATAACCACTTTTCCAAATTCGGTGCTTTTTTTGGTACCTCCAAAAAATGGGTAATCGGTAACTTTCTCATTTCATCGTTAACTATGATAGAAGCTACAACAAAGGCTTTTTGGAATAAGTTGGGAGCTTTATATCACTTTATGTTCCTAGTGAAAAATTGTTCCTATAGTAAAATATTTACAACCTGAGGATGAATAATGAAGACTTGATGATAAAGAATCAAAACGTCTTCAATATTGTTGTAAGTCATCTATTATATTTTGACATTAATATTTCAAATGAAGATGAATGTATCCATTTTTTGTGTTCCTTACGAGACTTGTAGGATAGTCTTATTGATATCATATATAATAATGAAACCACTTTAACCTTCAATGAAATAGTATCACCCTTTTTCTTGGAGGATATGATATGAAAAATCATGGAAAGTCATAATGTAGATACCTTGTTTGTAAGTGCACATTCCTAGAATAAAAAAGAAAAAAATAAGTCCTCTAGTGGGAGATTTAAGTCCACAAGAAAATTCGTCAATGTATGTTGGATATGTGGAAAATAAGGGCATTAGAGGAAATATTATAGATCCAAAATTACTAAAAAGGGGAAGGCATTTGAAGATGTTATTTTGTAGAAGGAAAACCAGCCTTAAATGAAGGAGGGGATCGGTACTTGGATTCTTCGAGTACACATGTAGATCATGAAGTATGGGTGGTTAATGCATGTGCATCCTTTCATGTGAAACCTCATAGGGATTGGTTTTGAGAGTATGAAAGATACGATGGTGATTATCTTTTCATATGAGATGACTTGATGGCCAAGATCATAGGTGTTATCACTGGAAAATTGGACAAGAAAAAATGACTATTATTAAATGTCAAGCAGAAGTTTTTACATGGTTGAGGCACATTAGAGGATCTGAAATTTTTTTAAAATCGCTACGGTCCAGAGGAAAAATAAAATTGTGCACCAAGTACTCAGGAAAAATGCTCCTTTGCGCGCATTTTTCTTTGATAAGTGCGCCTTTGCGCGTCTTTCCCTTGAAAAGCTGCGCGATCTTGGGAGTGGTGGAAGTCACTTTCTGGGACCACAAGGGACACTCCAGGAAATGATCTCACACTTGAGGCCTACCAAGGATAGTCACCTAAGCCTCCTTGGTACGTCAAGGGAGCACACAAAGGAATCAAGTGGCACACAATGGTATCAACCCCCTCTCTTGGGTCACCATCCATCAATGTACCAAGAGAGGGAAGGAGAATTTGAATTCAGCTATAAAATGCCACCAAGGGATGAAGAAAGAGAGAGCACATTGTTATGCTGGCCGAAATTTCTTTGAGGCAATCTAGAAGTGTGCAATCCAGAACAGAAATAGAGAGGGGATTTGGTTGTTGGCCATCCAACAACTTCAATCCTTTGGTGTAGGGAGGGAGACCTTGCACCAAGCAGCTAGAAGGTAAAAACGTCCTTCCATTGGGTCTTAGAACTCCATAGTTCTAAGGGCCCCTTGGCAAGTGTGTAAATGTAGTATCTTTCTTCCTAACATAAAGAAATAAGAGGGGACATTGATGCCAATGTTAGTATTATTGTTATTTTTTACTCTTTATGAGTTTTCGTGTTTATGTTTAGTTTAGTATTTTTTTCTCTCTACATATGCATACTATATCATGATTTAGTGTGATTAATTTTTTATAGCATGTTCACTAACCTGCTAACTATTTTTTTTATCTGCATGTGATCAAGGCTTAGAGGTAGTGACCACTCCTCTTAAGCAATTACGGATTGGTACACTTGTGCACCAAAACCACAACCACAGGATTGGCAACTCCACTAGCTTTACCTTTTTAGTTAATGTGGTTGCACTTGTTGTGGGGAAATTTTTGCTACTCTAAAGTGTTTCTTGGACAGATCTCCTTCTTTCCTTCTCTACTCATTCACCCCCAGTGAAATTCTAAAGTTTACAAGGTTCGGAAATTTGTTTTGAAGGAAATTTGTGTACATTTCACTCAGACAAACACGCCCTATTGTGCACATTCAGCACTAACCTGTGCGAAAATTTTTGCACTTGTGTGAGACATTTTCATGTGCAAACTAAAGGCTGGAAATCTCTGCTATTTTCCTTAATTTCCCATTTGTAAAGTGGCTAGCAGTCTTGAGAGAAATTGCCAGCACTGTGTAAGGTGTCCCATGATTGTTTAATTCTTGATGTTGGTTATGTTTGAGTATTTCTAGTTGCCAGTTTTAAATTTCAAAGTTTATCTTCACAAAAAACCACATAGTTTAGGTAGGGGGAAGTTTACTTGCAATCTAAAATAACTTATTTTTGCGAAAATAGACACCAAAAACACATATATAATTATCTGGAGTAAGTGGCCCTAATCCACATATGCTTAGCTAGTTTTTCATTTTTCCTAGTTAAGTCATTAATTTTATTTTGATTTTTGGCACTAGGAGTTGGGACCAGGAATTAATTATCTTAAGAGAAGTAAGTAATATATGTTGCCTTTGCACCTTTTGGTGACCCTAGGAAAGCATATGAAAGCTCTCTTCTAATAATTTTCCATCTCCCTTTAGTTGATCACTTATATTAACTAGGAAAAATTGTAAGCGGCCCATTATCCGCACATTATTTCCTTATAGAAAGGAACAATAAAACATAGATTAATAGGGGAAGTGTAAAGGATGACCACATATCCACATCTTAAAACTGTGCGATTTTTCACTTTTTTCTCACACACTTCCACACCATAAGTTAAGTAAAGACTCCTTAAAACTAACCGAGTTGAAATCACTAAGTTTCTCCACAGGGGCCACAAAAAAAATTATAGTTCAGGTTAGGACCATGGGGGTAGGCATCCAATAAGTCTCCATGGTAAGCTTACATCTTGAGACATAGAATTTGACTGACTAGGGAGCTTTAAAATCCGTCTATCCACCCACGGAAAAGAAAACCCGAACACCACAGAGACCCAATTTAGAGGGGGTTAAGCTTAGGCCCAGTGCGTGTGGTATTATTTGGGGCTACTTGACCCATATAATTCTCGGTACTAGTAGCTGATTTACCAGGAAGCTCAAGACTCAAACGCTTACGTGGGATGATGGTACTTAGTGGAAAAATCTATCGTCCCCTATAGGTGATGGTGCAGGCAGCACTAGATCCTCTACCCATTACCTTGGTCGATTCTTCAGCTGCTAGAAGGCGTCACCAGTTATTTTGGGATGTTAGCCCTAGTACCCATCAGAATATATCTTCACAAGTCCCAGTTACAACTGAGAGTGTGAGGATGTTTTAGGTCTCTAGGATTTTGAGTATCATGCACCAAAAATAACAAAAACCTCTTTTTTGATTGATTGATCACATAGAAATAATTTAAAGGGAAATTAACTTTTGTTTTCTCTTTGATTTATGTATGTGGTCACCATTTTTTCTTTGATACTTCACCTCTCATAGAACTGAATATTTTTTCCAAAACCAAACCTATTCAACACCATAATGGACCCAACGGGACCTCGTCGATCTAGACACCTTTTGAACCTTCCCCCATTACCGGGAGGGGTTCTAGGTCTTTCGCCATTTAGGCGTCAAAGATAGAAAATTGACACCCTTATAGGTTCATCCTTTATCGGGGCATATTTAGTTGGGAACCCTCGAGGGTTACCTAACTCCACACTTGTGGAAACCCCCATAGGGTCACCACATACCACTCCTCCCACAACCCCTAGGGGGTAGAGGAGCACTACCCACTCTGGAAGCCAAGTGAACACATTGTCGAGTATGTCACAGACAAACCCCAGCCCTAATTAGAACACAATGTATTCACAGTGTTTAATGGCTCTCAACCCGCAGTCACCGTTCTTAGCATCGTTGAACTTACCTGATCTAACCAAGTTAACGAACGACCCTATTGCACACAACCCAACATGGTCCCTAATGCCCAAAAAGCTCCCTTCTAAATTTCCAAAGTTCGAAGGGAAGAAAGTGGAAGACCCGAGAAATCACATAATGAATTTCCACCTGTGGTGTTCATCGAATAGTTCATTGATGATACTATTCGGTTGAGAGTATTTGAGCACACACTAACCGAACCCACTGCGAAATGGTATGTGGAGCAGACTTCTGCTTCACATGGAACCTTTAGTGCCCTCACTACCATGTTCCTAACTTATTTTAGTTACCGATCCACCATGATTCCGGGATGGAATTACTAAAACATTTTAGACACACACCGGTTGTCCATATCTTGAACCACCTCCATGAATGGCAGTGACATCATAGTTTGTGAAAAGCCAAACTCGAAGTTTGAGTTCTGTTGCACCTATTCCTGAAAATTCTCACTGTAGAGATTTCAAAAGATGTAGCAACCCAAAAACCTACATCCAAAGAGGATGCCATCAATAAAGCTCAATAGCTCAAGCTGATTTACACGCAGTCATGATACATTTATAACATCCTGCCTAATGCCTCGCACCTACAAACTTATAAAGAATTTCCAGGTGCTTCAAACTGTGCTGACGGTTTGATTGGGTCACTGACCCAAAATCACCTATGCAACAATTGTCAATACCCTGGTTACGCATATGATCCTAACTAGAACATCCCACAACCCAGCTACCAAATGCATCATGCACCTTTGTAGAATATGACCAATAAGGCACAGTCGTACCATCATCAGCAAGGAGTTTCATACCCTCTAGCTCAGGGGACCCAGTACGCATCTAGAAATGCTGACGAAAGAGATCCCACCCAGCATTCATTCACAAGCTAGGGACATGGTAACCTGGTTGCCTCACTCTATTGAGTTGTCGAGCTTTCCACCCAAGGAGTTTGCAAGCGCATAAAATATTGCAGGCGGTTTGATTGGGTCTTTGGTTGAAGGTCACCTAAGCAGAAATAATCAGTACCTATGAGACTTAGGGAGTTACCATGTGCATTGATACTGTAGATGGTTTGATCTGGTCTTTGGTCCATGATCACCTAGGCAGAAGTAGTACCATGTGCTTCGGTACTACAGACGGTTTGATCTAGTCTTTGGCTCAAGATCACCTAGGTAGCAGTAATACCATGTGTTTCGATACTGTAGACGGTTTGATCGGGTCTTTGACCCAAGGATACCTAGGCAATAGTAATCAATACCCTGGATACTCATACGATTCTACTCAAAACGTATCACAACCTGGCTATCATGAAAGTCACCCCTGCGCTCATATACCATCCATGGAGAAGGGAACCAATATCCCCCTTTCCGCGCACAGAATGGACCACTGCCATAGATTAATACACCAGTGAATCTAGTGCAACCTTCACAGGCTCATCAACAACCATACAAGTAGTATAATTATGATAATCCTCCAAATACTATAAAAAGAATCCGAGGAACAAAAAAAGGGAGATCCTAGATAGGGGTTAGTAAACAAAAACGCCCCCCGCAATCCTGGTCTGGGGGCAACCCCAACTGAAATCAAAACAAGGAGCCGAGTAATAGCTCCCAAGGGAAAACTGGAGCTCAAAGTATCTAATCATGGAACTGAAAACAACACAATGATCAGCACCTCATAATGCCCAAAGGAGGCTCCACATATTCACACCTCCAAAAAAATTAATTTTTTCAGTGCCAACAGGTATTCCCTCTCTCATCTTCTTTTCATTCAACACATGTTTTTCAATAATATTTTAATGAGGAAGATGCTTTTTCTTGGGGTATTTTTGCTACAGGTATTGTACAAATCATCCATCTCTCCATCCACTGAAATTACCAGAGTAGGTATCATTCTGCCCTCATTATGATAGAGTACCAGAAAAACTCTGCATATCCTGACATCATTTCTCCACAGAAAATTAACCATAGGTTCCAAGCACCTGACCATGTTTATCATCTCCCCACCTTGCACATGATAAACATCCTTGTTGTTCAGTAGAGCCTTCCCTCCATGGTGCCCGTCACTCAAAGAAAATCATACATAAGAAAAATCACGATGCCATGGCCATACCACTTTAGTCCGAGAAGCACTTCATGCCCATTCATCCACTATGCATCAAGTCAAGTTTTACCATATCGAAATAAAACCCCTTTCCCTAACTACCATGTTTTGCAAGCAGATTGAAAGCATGCGACCGTGTCTCGCATTTTGCCTACCATCCCTCCACCGGCATAGCCAATCTACAATATTTTCCATCCTTTTCATCACCCCCACACAAGAGACCAACCAATGGGGCCCCCACCCTCAGCAAAAAAATCCTCCTCAAATCATCAGTGAGCGAAAACTTTCATGTTTTGGGGCACCCGTCTCTATGTTTTGTACAATCCAATCCCATTATTTCATTCTTTTGGTAAGTGTAAAAATACCGCAAACGGTGAAAAAATTCCCCCACTCGTCCATCCATTTTTCCTCCCATGGAAACAGTCCCTAGTCACCCCTGGTCTAAGTATCACACCTTTCACGCATAAGCCACCATGACATTCATAACCAACATATACCCACCCTGGATGTCCTACCGACTCTAGGGATTTCCTCATCAGAAATAGTTATGATTGTCGCCAAGATGATTTTTATACTTTGACCTTGGGCCACTGAATCCTTATCATCATTTTTCATAAACCCCTCACCATCATGCCTATGCTAAATCCATCAAATATGAGACCCTGTTACCTTGCATTAGTGACTCTATCGTTCGGTTGAGGCTTCCTTTTTTTCGACTTCAACTCCCATTTTCCAAAAAGGAAGTAGTACCTTGGATGGCCCCTCACCACGATAGGGGTATCCTCGGGTGGCACTATGAGAATCATTTCCCACAGATGTCTTCGATCTGCCTGACATTTGACTAAAACATAATATTTCATGTCAAGATGGTATCGTACTTTACAACCATTGCACTTTTCTCAAATTTGTCGAAGACCGGTGCCATTATAAGCATCTCTTTCAGAAATTATTACAAGGTAAGGTCCCAGTCATACACCCATGTGTACAATGAGAATTTATATTCCATACCAATATTACGCATGTGTGCACCACATTCCACATATTGTCAAAGAAAAAACGCCCCTCTGGTGAAGGAGTTGGCCTGCTTTGACAACTCGGTATAGTTAGATCCTCTACTGGTGGGTGTTCTTGATCTATGTATCAATGATCCGATCAGTTGTGACTTGTTTCATGTGGTCTGGGTTTAAGTATGTTGGTGTGAGTTGTTCTACCATGTTGGATGTGTCCAGTAGTGGTGAAAAGTAAGGCCGAAGGCGGTCGACATTGAACACTTAGTGTAGAAAATGGAATGGTGGAATACTGAGCTCGAAGGCACTGTCCCCTATAGCCTTGGTGATGGAATATGTCCCATATAAAAGTAGTTTAGTCTTGCATTGGGGTCCATCAAGGCGCTCCTTCTCCAAATGTAGCCACACTTTGTCACCTACCTGGAATTTGTGTGGCACCTGCTGTTGATAATGTCATTGTTTGTACTTAGCATTAGCTCTATCCAATATTCCATGAACCTGTTGGTAGATGTGTTGAATGTGCTCAATAAATTTTTTTATCTTGTCAGCTTCAGACTGGACATCAGTCGAACCTTCCTGAGTAGCCACAAATGGCAGGTGATGTCAATAGGACATAGTGGCCGGAATCCCAACCCCACCTGAAAGGGGTTTTGGCTAGTTGAGTTGTGGAGAGCTCGGTTATAGATTTTTTGTACATAGGGGAGGCTCTCATCTCATGTGTGTAGATGCTTTGAGTTGTACATGCATAGAATGTGTACGATCATCCTGTTGATGATCTATGTTTGTCCATCGGTTTGGGGAAGGAAATTTGTGGACTTGGTAAGCTTGGTGTTCAGCATCAACCAGAGGGTAGACCAAAATGTACTAAGGAAATTTTGTCCCAATTTGAGATTATATACTGTGGGATCCAAAAAGTACCCACACACATTCAAATAAGAGTTTAGCAGTGGCTTCTGTTGTGATATTCTTCTTGCAGGCCTCCATAATGGCCATCTCAAGAATTTTTCGAAGACCACAAAAACACAGTCTTTGTCATGCTTAGTAGAAGAAAGGTCTGTCATGTAATCCATGGAGATGGATTCCCATGGTTGACTAGGGGTAGACAGTGGAGTATAGAGGCCTCTCTTATTGATGGTCAAGTTGGAAATGGCACAGGTAGTGTAGGATGTGATGTACTTCCCAACATCCTGTCGAAGGTTCGGCCAATAGAAATACTTCTACAGTACTGCCATTATTTTCTCGACCCCGAAATTCCCAATGACCTAACTATAGTGCGCCTCCAAAAACATCTTGTTACACTCTCTTGAAGGAACACAAAGGTGTCCATTGTGACATATAAGTGCATCCTGGAAGTGAAAATTTGGCACTTTATTACCTTCCAAGATTGTCTTGTATGTGTGGCCAAATTTTGGATCCCTTTCGTAGAGAAGTGGTGAATCGGAAGTCTCGTGCCCACAAGAGTTGAGCATGGTGGTTAGCGCCACGTTTGGTGGTTGACTGAGGTAGTCCGCAAGATTATTATATTTTTCCTTCTTTTACTTTATGTTCAAATTAAATTTTTGCAGGTATGCAGACCACTTCTGAGGCAATCATTCTACAACTTCCCTTGTGTATGTATGAACTGTAGGGTTTGGAGGTCTCTGTGGATGATTGTTTCCTTCCTCAAAATGTATTGCTTCCTTTGTCGTCAAGCCTGCAAAATGGAATACATATCTTTGTCATAAGTAGGATACTTTCATACTATTTCGGCAAGTGTCTCCCTATGATATGCCACTGGATGCCCCTATTGAGTAATAACTACCCCAATAGCATAGTTAGAGGCATTTGTCTTAATCTCAAATGGTTGTTCTAAGTTAGGTAATGTGAGAATTGGTGCGGAGAAGAGGAGATGTTTGAACTCTACAAACACCTTTTGTTGATATTCGCGCCAAAATAATTTCTTTTTCGCTCCTCCCTTGCTAACTTGACTCAAGGGCCAAGTGATATGAGAGAATCCCAACACAAACTTGCAGTAGAAATTAACAAGACCCATAAAACTATGAAGCTCTGTTAGAGTGGTTGGGGATGGCCAATCCCGAATGACTTGGATCTTGGTTGGATCCACATGAACCCCACGCTTATCAATAATTTATTCCAGATATTGAACCTGGGTCATTCCAAAATTTCACTTCTCCAAATTGGCACATAAGTTGTGTTTCTGCAGTATTTGGAGGACCTTTCGAATGTGGTGGAGTTGCTCTTCCCAAGTCTTCTAGAATATTAGGATGTCATCCAAGTACACCATCAAAAATGAGTTGGTGAATGTCCGCAAGATCTCATCCATCAGCTGCATGAAGGTTTCGGGAGCATTCGTTAACCTGAAAGGCATGATGAACCATTCGAAGACACCATCCTTGCATTTGAAGGAAATCTTCAACACATCAGAGAGTTCGATTGGTACCTGGCGATACTCGGACTTCAATTCAATCTTGTTGAAATATTTTGCCCCCCTAAGTTGGTCCAAGAGGTCATATATCCTTGGGATTGGATACCTATTCTGGACTGTGATCTTGTTCAACACTAGATAGTCAATACAGAGTCTCCAAGTATCATCCTTCATCTGCACCAACATGATCAGGATCCCACGGGGATAGTAGCTTGGCCTGATGTGCCCTTTTTGCAAAAATCCTTGGATATGCCTCTTGATTTTGTCATTCTCCAAAATAGAGCGTCGATAGATCAACCCATTAGGTAGCAACGCGCATGGGGTCAGATCAATGGAGTGCTTGACCTGAAAATGTAGAGGAACCCCTATGGGTGAGGAGAAAATGTCCTAGTATTCCTCCACGACTTTGTCCATATTTTGTTGCCATGCAGGGGCACCCTATTTTGAGGTTGTACCACAATATTATTCTTACCCTGTGGGTGAATCGTAATGAAAACAAATTTCCTAGTTTTGGAAATAATCTTACTACATTGCTTGGCATTAATCAAAGAGATCGCGGAAGGTGGTACTACCTTCGATATCCTGTACAAATTATTTCCCAAATTAATAATAAAAAAACAAGGCCTAGACTCATACACAACATTTCACATGCATAAGTATGTTTGGCTTAATAATACATCATAAAATTCAACAAGAAAAATGTCACAGAGTACCTCATCTATGAAGGGCTTGATGTTGTACATTGTTGGCTGACAGAGAAATCTCTTTCTTGGTGAATCCACCTAATGATATACGGTTGCAGGTGTGTTGTGGTCGGTAGGCCAAGCTGCTTCATGAACTTTGTTGAAATGAGGTTCTTTTGGCTTCCACTATCAATAAGGAATTGTAGTGGAGAACCCTTCACTCACATCTGGGAATGGAAGAGGTGCTCCCCCTCCTCTGGATCTTCAGGTTCCTCCTGCTGGATCTTTGTGGTGGAAAAAATGGCACTGGGTTCCACATTAATGACTTGCTGCTCTTTATTATTCCCATTTTCTGGTTATGACTCAGAATTAGAAGATGCATCTAATTTGGATGCCTTTAGATCGACCACCGATGACTATTTGGCTTGACGCTCACTTGTGTTGTGAGTGGAGCTTTTATGAAATTCACACCACTTCCCCGTGTCCTGCTTTGGCTTTGTGGTGTTTTTATTCTCTTGTTGCTTTGGTGGCTTGTCCTGAGTAGCCGCACTTTGGATTTTCCCCTTTTTCTAGAGTTTGGGGGAACCTTTACCTGGCTTTGGATTCGCGGATCCAAAGTCTCTCTTCTTCTTCTTAAATTTATGCTCGATCTTGGCCGCATATCGATATTTCATGCCAAGTGAGGTAATGTCGAGGAAATCCATTTCCTCCTCAATGTATCTATGCAATAAAATACGGTAAATGAGCACCAAGTGTTTCTATGAATATTTAATACCCAACTTTGTGTGCAAGGTATGGAACAAATTCATCAGCTCGTGCACATCTTGCTCCCTTTGTTGCCGCAGTGTGGTCCATTGCATATACTTGTCCTCATGGCTCCTCACGGGGTAATATTGTTTCTTGATGTCATCTTGGAATGAATTCCAAGTGTGTGCGGCTGAAAAAAGTGAGGTTTCTTCCTCATCCCTCTATTCACAGAAGGTTTCCCACCAATATTTGACATAGGGGTCGTCTTTGAGGAGCGCAAAGGTAATATTTTCTAGATCAGAGAAATCATGGACCGAAAAATACCCTTCCATCAAATTCATCCATCTATCTATGACACATGCATCTATTTAGCCATCAAATATGGGAATTTCAAAGTTTAATTGTACCTTAAAAGGAGTGGCGCCTCCAGAATGGCTTTTGGATGGAGATGTGCCATCGGTGGGTAGTCGTTGAAGGATTTGGGCAAAGTTACCCATCATCATGTTCCTTTGTTTCTCAGGGGCCTCCTCAAGTAATATTTTGATAGGATCTCTTGCTCCCTCATTTTTCTTTTCTTCCACCATGGGATGTCGTCAGGATTTGCAAGGCATATCTTGCCAAGGTTCAATAAGATCGAGCCCCAAATCCTTATACCCCGACCTCATTGGAGACATGAAAAGAAATATCGAGAAAGAGAAGACCACTCTGATACCACTAATATAGACTTATGAAATAACACAATAAAATAAAAAATAAACATAAACGCAGAGATGTAGCAGGAATAACACTTCATTTCATTAATATCAAATACTGAAAAATTCTTACAGATAGAATGTTAAATAAACTAGCTTGGGTGATGGTAGCTTATCTCTAAGAAGAGATGTGGCGGCTACATGCCTTTGAACTGTGTTACAATGAGGCTCAAGGGTCTTTTTATTATTGAAAAATAAGAGAAAACCCTAAACAACCATAATCCTAACCCGAGTAGATGTAACACCAAGAGTTTATGGGCCTCATTAGGGTTAGTTGGGAAACCAACTTCTGAGGGTCATAACTTGGTCATATTATCTTTTTTTGACGTGTATGATACCTCTTTGGAAATATATCTCCTCGGAATATAGTTTTTGACGTGATTTCTTTGAAATTGCTAGAAGAATCATGGCCAAAAAGTATCGTTTGGGGCCTCAAAAAGGCTCCAGAAGTTCAGGACCCGAAAAACTGCTAAAAATAGTAAATAGGAAAATTGATGAAAATTAATGGGTGGAATATGTGGGTGGCAAACAATATCCACCTGGATCAACCCATGTGACAAGTTCAATAATAACAAAAAAAAAAAATGGACTCCTAAACGCTTACCTTTACCCATTTTACCAAGTATTTTTTCTGGAAAAGAACATAATATTTTGGCCAGATTATTATAGTAGATCAGGTAAAAATTATATTCATAAACTACATTTTAATATCAATATTAGAACCCTTGTTTATATCTAAGACTCCAAAAGGAAAAACCTAGCACAAACAAAACGTGGAACACCATGATGAAATACATGTTCTTACATCAACACATCAAATTCTCTCCAAGTTCAAACATGTAGTGGCCATCTTTGGCATCACTGCACCATGGTGGTGAGCCATGCAAGAGACCTCTTCTTTTGGCTTTGTTTTGGAAGATGTAGATTGACTATTGTATGAACCGAAGGTGGAGGTCTCTTCCCTACCTATAAAAGGGGTGTTATCCCCTTCATCTCTACTTCCAATACCAAAATATTTCCCAGTAAATACCATTGTTGGCTCGACCTACACGCAAACTCATTTATTCATTTCCTAGAAGGATGAAAAACCCTTTAAACATATTTCATGAAAGCTTGAATTCCAGGGTAGTGGAAACCCCATGCTATAAATACTAACAAGTGGATCTAAAATAATAATGGTTACATCTAAAGATATTCAAAAATATAAAACTAACCTAAATCTCTTACTGAAGGACATCCCACAATGAAGTTAACTTGTAGTGCTTCATAGGGTTTTGGTCGAGTATATGAGGAGGACGATGATATTTTTCAAAATAAGACATGGTTGTCGCATGTTGATATGAAAGGACTATATTAGTTTTGTTGTGCTAAGTGTCTTTTCAGTTTATAAATATGTGCATACTTGTCTCATTATTTTTCTTAGGGATTGAGGATTTTAACCATGAATTGTAGATGATATTAGTGAATTAGAAGCATGAAATAAGCATAAAAAACACTGAAAATAGTGTAAAATACAAAAATAAGTCACCACATGTAATTTACACAGCCAACATGATGAAGCAGTTCACCCCTCTTGGGCTACATCTATTTGTCTAGCTCCCAATGGCATGTCCATCTTTCATTATGCTCAAAATATGGAAAATACATGTAGTTAAAGGCCTCTAATGGTTGTTTTCTCTAAACCAATGGCTCCAGAATGCTCCAGTTAGTAAAAAATGACTCTTCATTCACTCAGAATGGGAAAAATTTGAGTCTTCTACTCATTTTCCCAGTCACACCTAGAAAAGCTCCACTAAAAGTGGAGAACTCCAATCAATTCGAGTTAATTTAGGGAAATCCACCCAAAAATAGGTGCGCTCCAAATATCTGCCGAAATAACTGTTTACATTTAATGTTTTTGGTTGGGCACATGACCCACCTAAAATAGTTACATAACCGTTGGCGGAACTATAGGCAGAACCATGGATAAGGTTGAAACATTGTTTAAACTGCAGTTGAGTTAGCATTAACTGCACGTAGAATGTAGCGGTTACCATTGCATGTGACACGGCATCAGAACACTGGTCGTTAGTGCTATTGGTTAAGCCATCAGTTGTAATGTTTATGGTTGGTGTTAATTCATTGCAATGTGAACGCTCCTTCAGTGACCGCTGGTGAGTTGGGATCATCGATGATCCCCAACCCCCAAACACCATTTCATTGAACTTCATATACAACCCGACTACCATATATGTTAAGAATCATCTGTAGCTTGGGAAGTTGTGTTGTATGTGTGCTCTACCAGAGGTCACGGGGTCAAGCCTTGCATACCTTCACCGAAAATTTTAACATGCCATTTGGGGGACACATGGCGACCTCAGGGCTAGTGTTACACAGTAATTTGTCACTGTCCCTGCAATTCCCATCCTGCACATTGGAGGGCTCATTTTGTGACCTGTGAGCAGTGACATGACTTGAAACCACTTTCATGACATCCCTCTGAACAAGAGCTTTCATTGCCCTGAATACATCTCCTTGTAAAAAACTCTAAAAATAGCTCTTTTTCCATTGGCGCAGTTCCACAGTTCAGGCCTCGCGCCAAGGGGGAAAATCCTCCAAAGAGGGTGTGCCAATTGGTGCTCTGTCATAGAGCCGCACCCGCGCCAACCATATTAAGAGGTGTTTTTAAAAAATAAATGGTGGAAGTTTCGTCCTAACTGATCCAGGAACTGATATCTATCTTGAGTTGGGAGGTTTGGCTACGGATTTCCATAGAGAGGAAGTGGTTTGCCACCTCTCATGGAAGCTTCCTTGATGATAGGGCCAATCCCATAATCAAGGGATCTCAACTCCCCTTCCTCCATCTATAAAAGCTTTCCCATCTCCATGGCAAGCTGGTCTTAAAGTTCCAAAGAGCTTTCACATCCTTATGCTGCAAGAGCCTTCTTGATTCCCTTAAGGCAAAATCCAAGCAAGGAGACTATTTCCAAGTATCCGGAGAGAGCGGTTTGTCCCATCCTTGACAGGCTTTATCGAGACATGTTCTGCTGACGACCCGCCAAAGGAGAGTGTTGCGTCAAAGCTATGGTTGTATTCTTCTTTTGACTCATTAATGATAAGCGACTATTGGTTATGGTTCCACTCTTGTTCTTGATTATGTTTATGAGTTATGTCCTCTTCGACTGACATATAGTTGTATATACTGGATTTTATGCTTGCGTTTGTGTTGTTTCTTGCATGTGCAGGTGTCCGATCATGGAGATTGTGAGGATTGTGATCTGCCAGGGCAAAGGAACGGGAGCACCACTTCTTCTACAAACGACAGCGTTGGATTCTAGGTAAGCCTTCCTCGCAAGTCGGTTTATTTGTAATTAGGAACTTGCACTGTAGCGTGTTTGATTGTTGCTAGACCCGATCTGGGCTAGTAAGGATCGCCTCTATCCACAGAGGGGATTTACCTCTTCAAAAATTTGGAGACTCCGCTGGGGACTCAGCTTCTTGTTTGATCTATAAGCTATAGACGGAGCCTGAAGTGCAGCCAGATAGCCTTCGAAATGCTTTTTCTCTGCATTAGTGGAATAGATCAATGCTGCTTCAGTCAATCTCTAGTTCAGTTTACGAACTGAACAACTTGGAGTATTGTCTTCTCTTTTTGGTCAATTTCTTGGCTTTTCTTGCTTGGTCAGCCCTTTGGACTGTTTTTTTCCTGTTTGTTTGGCTTTGTTTTAGCCTTGTTATCACTTTTCTGTGTCTGAGATTGCTTTTTTTTTATTTTTCCATAGTAAACTTGGCTGGCGCGCTTTTTAGCGTGACAGTCACGCCCATTGGCACAGGTTGCCTGTGTATCACCCGCGCCATTTCCTTTCTGGTGCTAATTTCAAGCTCACAGTCGCGCCAATCCTGTGAGCTGTTAGGGTTTGCTGTGTTTCATGATTTCTGAGACTGACTTGTGATTTTGATCTTGTTTTTCCGGCTGTTTGAGTGCACTGGAGCCTAGTTTGACTGATTTTAACCTCCATCCTTTGGTTGTTTGCCTATTTTTTTCGATTTTGCATTTGAGCCCTAGGGAATCTAGGAGCTTTTGTGAGTCGAGCCTCCCTTAGGAGTTTTTGGTTTTCGTTCGGTCAGTCGACTTTGGGATTGCTTCCTTGCATTCGTTTGACAGTTGCCTATCATCTTATTGCGCTTTTTGAGTGACCGATCTTGTTTTCATTCGAATTTCGCTTTGCTCCGTTTTGGGCCTAGATTACACGGCTCATTAGTGTCTTTGGGACTTTTATTGGTTTTGAGAGACTTTTGGTCGATTTGAGATCTGATTGTTTGTGCCATTAGGTGAAATATGCTTGTTTTTCTCTCTTAATATCATTTCTCGAATTGCTTCTCATTTGTTTTCGGTTTGCTTAGTGCATTTAGCTATCAAACATTGAAAATATATTTAAAAAAAAAATATCTCTTTTTCTTTTGATTGATTAGTGCAAATTAAAATCTTTTCGGTAATTAGTGAATTTGGAAGAAATTTTTTTGATTTCATTAGTTGCATTAGAGATATCACTGGTTGTCCTCCGATCATTTTGTTTGTGTAAAAATCTCTTAACTCTTCTATAGCTAGGTTTCATCGAACGAAATGATATACTGTGGCATGTAGTTCTGCATTTAGGAGTTTTTGAGACATCACATTCGTTAGGGCCTGAAAACTGAAACGTAATTGAAGATAAACTGTAAAATTTACTCAATTTACACTAAGGCAGCATTGAAATCTAACGAAACACATTTAGAGGTCTAGGCTAGAGAAGTGTTCCTGCGTCTTTAAACCTAGTAGCTGTCGTTCGTCTCTTGGCTTTAGACAGCGCTAGTACGGACTTGTGCTCCCCGTACCGTCGCGTATATAAAGGGAGACCCCACTAGGTTTCAATCCTTTATCCATAGGAAGCCGAGTCTGCCGCCCTATACCCGTGATACACCGAACACAGCATTCGGGGAGATTACCTGCACGTACGGAAATTCCTTGGTTGATTTCTCTTTCATTATTAAAACCAAGGTGTATATTACAGTTCACGGTTATTTGGTACACCCTTTTGCCTAGTATTCCTGAGTAGTCATTTGATCTTTTCTGACTCATTAAATTTGAAAAGGTCATCAAGCGCTTTTCCTTTCACGCTTATTTCCAATCTGAAAGCGATAGAGTCACCTTTTGCCTGTTTCTCGACTCTTAAAAGATGAAACAGCAGAGTTTTGTTTCAATGTTTTAAAAATTAACTGCCCACGAAGTATTCCTGGTTAAAGTTAGTTTCCTTATGGTGTTGTTCTGAAGATCGTTTCTGATGGCAACTTTTCCGGAGTTCACCAACCAAGGAATCCCCTCCGATGCAAATCCTAGTCCTTTTTCTCCTTTTGGGAATGTTGGTGCTCCTTATATGGCAACGTTGTCCCTTCCTGGGTTAACTGTTGGGTTGCCTGTTTGGTTTTTTTCAACTTCTGTGGTCCTGAATGTCTCAGCTACTGGTCAATCAGTTCCTCCACCTGAACAACATCATGTTGATTCCAAGGTGGACCTCTCCCCTTCTTCCCCTGTTTCCGCGTCCTCCTCCTCTTCTTCGCCTAGTGAAAGTCTGGATTCAAGTAACCAGGTGGCTAAGAAGAATAAGAAGAAGAAGACAAAGAAGAAGAAGTCCTATAAAAGAGAGGCTAAATCTGCCACTACTGTTTCTCAAACAACGAAGTCTCCTCTTGATAAACCTTCCAACCCTCCGCGGAAAGTCAAGTTCCCTTGCATGTTGTGCATGGGAGACCATCTCCTTCGAGATTGCCCTGGCATTCCCAAGGTGCCCGAAGTATGGTCCGACGGTCGCCCACCGTTGCCATTGACTTCTGAGAGTCAGGTTGGGGGCACATCCTTAACTGGTACTAGTAAGACTCCTAAGAAACAGGGTAAGCTTACCAACCCCTGTAAGTTGTGTGAAGGGCACCATGCCATTCACCTTTGTCCGTACATGGATGAAGCCAAGCGAGTTTTGGACAACTCGGTTGTTTCTAAGTCGTGCCTTCCGGCTGGTTACAAACAGCTTTCTTTGAGTCTTCCACCAGCTGATCCTAACATCGGTCAAGATTCATCCTTGGTCTATCCCGCTCCTCCGGAAATTAAAATTCAGGAATCCATTCCCGACCAACCATTGGTTGTGGGATCGGTTGAACTGGTCCCATCTACGGTGCACTAGATATTTTCCGTCGAGAGTGGATCTCATACCCCTCATGTTCTGTTGGTTTCTTCAGATTCTTCGGACTTGGAGAAATATTATCCTATCCCTATATCTCAAGAAGTTGCTCCTCCGCCTCCCGTGATGGAGGTCTTGGAGGATACTCTTCCCGACTCCGTGATGGAAGTTGTGGAGGATGCTCCTTCTTCTTTCGTAACACCAGGGGAAGACCATATTGGTTCGATGGTAGCCCCTCCGAGTAGTTTGATCACTTCCTTTGATTGGAATCGATTTTCAGGATACAGCCTTCCGTCTTATGTGCCTTTCAAGATCACAGTACAGGCTTTTGGTCTGGTCGTACCCAGCACCATTATAGACGAAGGCGCCTCTGTTAGTGTTCTATCCTCAACTACTTGGCAAGATTTCGGTTCGCCGCCGCTTGCGCCTGTTACGCAGAATCTGTTGGCATTTAACAGAAGAACGAGTCAACCGTTAGGGATCCTTCCAAGGTTACCTGTTACTTTGGGAGGTAAAACCGTCCATATGGACGTGATGGTTGTTCCAGGCCCCTTGGATTTCAATCTACTTTTGGGGCGCGATTACACCTATGCCATGGGAGCGCTTGTCTCCTCCCTCTTTCGCGTGATGTGTTTTCCACATGAAGGACGGATCGTGACCATTGATCAGCTGTCGTTCTTTGGTCCTAATGTGGCAACTGGTCCGCCATCACCCCCTCCTGGTTTTTATCCACCTGTTGTATCTGCCCCACCGCAGGTCAACTATGTGGCTACCTACCCCGTGCCTGTGCTCAGTGATGATGCCGTTGTGCATAATGTGCTGGGGGCATTGGGTCCTGACTTCCAGGATGTTTTCCTTCCATCGGGAGTGGAACTCTTGGAAGCCCTGACTTCTTATTCATTATGATGAGGTCTAGTCGGAGCACAGTTCATTATGTCTTGTGTCAAGCTCCTTAAAAAATGAAACAAGGTTGTCGGAGCACAGTTCCTGGTCTTGTGTCAAGCTCCCTAAACCATGAAACAAGGTGTTTGAGGATAGTTCTTTTAATGTGTCAACCTCGTTAAAATAATGAAACACGTCCCCGTTCAATTCGAGTCTTTGTTTAGATCTCATAAAATCCCAGTCGAGTCTTTCTCTTGATCTCGTCATTTGAACCTTCACTCCATCTTCCTTTCATATGGACTGAAGCTTGGGGGGCATGTACCTCGAATTGTGTCACCATGCTGGGGGCATGCTTACTTTTTCAAGCATAGTTTGTTTCCGTTTCAAGCTTGTGTAAAAATGAAACCAACTTCAAGCATAGTTTATCTTTGTTTCAAGCTTGTGTAAAAATGAAACCAACTTCAAGCAGAGTTTCCTGATTTCAAGCTTGTGTAAAAATGAAACCATTCCCATTTTACCTCTTTTGATTGCCATTTTATCAGCCTGTTTTTGCCAGATGAACCTTGGTTTTCTCACTCCATCGTCATTATCTTCTTGGCCGATCATATGCCTTCACTTGGTTGTTTTACCCATTCCCGAGGAACCGCTGCGATGAGTGGTCTTATTAGCCAGCCTCTTGACTTTTATCATGTTCTGAGCAGTTCCACCATTACCGGAACCAGTTGCTACCTTTTATACCACTTGTTCCTCCAGGAGGAGCCATCTTTCAGCTCTTTTCTGACTCTCTAAACATGAAAATATTGTCGAGGCCCTTGTCGTTTCGATCTCGTTAAAGTGGCTATGAAACGACATCTACCCAGTATACGTTTACCCATTTTTCGAGCTGGGATAGATTACTTACGAAAAAGGAATACCCTAGCCTATCGCGACTAGGAGGTTTTCTCGGATATTTTTTTCTACCTTTTCGGGTTCGAGGAACTATCTACGAAAAGGGACCGCTGGAGTTTACTTTTCTTCTGTCTTTTCAAACTTTCTAAATATGAAAAGACGCCAAGTTCTTCCTTTGTCAAACTCGTTAAACCCTGATGACATTGGATTCAGTCGAAATGACGTTATCCGAGTTTCTCCTTCCTAGGGCTCGTTAAATGTGCTAGGATGGATTCACTCGAAGGGCGGATTTATATGACAAGCATATGGTATCCTCTTCAAGCTTGTGTAAAAATAAAGAGGTACTCACCGAAATGGTGGGGAAAATGGAACCAACATCATTGGTGTGTCGGCAGTATGTCGCTCTTGAACATGGCACTTGTCTGCATTCGTGTCGACTTGGGGACATCTCATCTCGTTTTTTGCTTGCCTCCGTGGCTTTGGGTAATCCCTTTTGACCTCTCATCTGCTCGCTGCCTCGTCGTAATGACCTTTGATCTTTTGATGTCAAATACTGCCAAATCCACTGTCGTGCCACCAATATGTTCAAGAGAAGTTGACCTCTGCAAGTACCAACCTCCCTCTAATTCTCATCTGATCGTGATTCATAAAAAACATTATGTTCCTCTATCTCGTGTCGATGATGTGGGAAACATGATGGCCCACCTTCGATCAAGGTCACTTCCTGTCAACTCCAGCTCATTATCCGGGAAGCTGATCTAGAGACTCCCTTATGGTACCTTGGAGCCTGCATGCCTCAATGGCAGGTTCGTCGCATTCGACGTGAGGCTTTCATCATTGGCCTCCGATCGAGTGATTCTACGAGTGTTCGACGCCAGCTCATTGATTCACATGCCGTAGATTGTACCTATGGTACCTTGAGGGCCATTGTCATTATTGGTGGTTCCTCTCGCGTCTGTTAACAGCTTTCATCATTGGATGGTAATCAGACGATGTTCTTGCATGTTCGACTTCAGCTTACATATTCGCATGCTTGAACTTGTACTCTGTTCGGGTCGAGATGGAGCGCAAGACCCTGGATTGTGTCTGTTGTACTCCAGGCTGCGATTTTGTGGATTATTATGATTATTTACATGACTCACTGATTGGATGGCTACGAACATACCTGAGTCTATTTATCAATCCTCTCTGGATGGCTGCGTCCATGCCTTGGATCTCGATTATTGTATACTCTGTTATGGATGGATGCGCCCATACCGCATATATATCATGTATCTGAGATATCAGTTGTATTTCTTCGCGTAGGTTTTCCGACGGCAGAGTATTCAGTTGGACACGTTCTCGTAAAGTTTTTCACCCCTCTCTCTCTCTCGGGCCTCATGCTTTAGGGGGCATCTGTTACACAGTAATTTGTCACCATCCCTGCAATCCCCGTCCCGCACATTGGAGGGCTCATTTTGTGACCTGTGAGTAGTGAAATGACTTGAAACCACTTTCATGACATCCCTCTAAACAAGAGCTTTCATTGCCCTGAAGACATATCCTTGTAAAAAACCCTAAAAATAGCTCTTTTTCTATTGGCGCGGTTCCACAGTTCAGCCCTCGCGCCAAGGGGGTAAATCCTCCAAAGAGGGCGCGCCAATTGGCACTCTGTCATAGAGCCGCACCTGCGCCAACCATATTAAGAGGTTTTTTTTAAAAATAAATGGCAGAAGTTTCATCCTAACTGATCCAGGAACTGATATCTATCTTGAGTTGGGAGGTTTGGCTACGGATTTCCATAGAGAGGAAGTGGTTTGCCACCTCTCATGGAAGCTTCCTTGATGATAGGGCCAATCCCATAATTATAGGGATCTCAACTCCCCTTCCTCCATCTATAAAAGCTTGCTCATCTCCCTTGCAAGCTAATTTCCAATTTCCCAAGAGCTTTCACATCCTTATGCTGCAAGAGCCTTCTTGATTCCCTTAACGCCAAATCCAAGCAAGGAGACTATTGCCAAGTATCCGGAGAGAGAGGCTTGTCCCATCCTTGACAGGCTTTATCGAGACATGTTTTGCTGACGACCCGCCAAAGGAGAGTGCTGCGTCGAAGCTATGGTTGTATTCTTCTTTTGACTCATTAATGATAAGCGATTATTGGTTATGGTTCCACTCTTGTTCTTGATTATGTTCATGAGTTATGTCCTCTTCGACTGACATATAGTTGTATATACTGGATTTTATGCTTGCGTTTGTGTTGTTTCTTGCATGTGCAGGTGTCCGATCACAGAGATCGTGAGGATTGTGATCTGCCAGGGCAAAGGAACGGGAGCACCACTTCTTCTACAAATGACAGCGTTGGATTCCAAGTAAGCCTTCCTCGCAAGTCGGTTTATTTGCAATTAGGAACCTGCACTATAGCGTGTTTGATTGTTGCTAGACCCGATCTGGGCTAGTGGGGATCACCTCTGTCTGCAGAGGGGATTTACCTCTTCAACGGCTAGCCACGCGTCACCCCTTGATTGGACCAAAAAAGCAACGTACAACCATTAAACCAATAAAAGGCTGCCACTTTTCATCCTAGGGTTGGTTATGAGGAAAGGAATATTCCTCAAAATATTTCCCTTTTGCTGACTGTACCTCCACCCTATTGACTGTGCATCCTAGTCAAACTTGTCATAAATTTTACCTATTTGGGATTTTGATCAGAACGCGATATCTCCCTCATACAACATCGATTTTTCAAACCGTTCACAGTGTTGGAATCAGGAAGAAAATATATACACAACCATCCTTGTTTCAACACAATCCTGTAACTTTGAATTTTGAGCAAAATTTATGAACTCCTGATCACTCCTCCCCATTGGGAATATTTTAGACCCAAAAATACTTGATTACCTATTCAGTAGATGAGGGTACAACTCCTTCACCTTTCCAACCTCCATTGATTTTTCCTTGCTTGGTTTAGTGCCTTTGAGCCCAACTCAAAGGTAGTCAACACTTCCCCTCTTGGATGCTCTTGTCCTACTGTCAAGAATTGTATCTTCCTTGAGCTCATCTGGAAATTGTAGCGAGAAACATTCAATATAAGGTAGTTGAACATCTCTTCCTTGATCATTGATCAAATGTGGCTCATACAAACTTAATTTTTCAACATTAACAGCTGAATAAATTTGCATATAAGAAGGCAATTCAGGTTGAAATGCATTATTACCAACTTGCTTTACGATCTTGAAAGGACCATATCGAATGGTTTTGAGCTTTTTACCTTCCCCTTGCATCCTTTCTTTGCTAATTTGAAACCATACCTCATCTCCCTCTTGAAACATGTGATCAACTCTATGTTTTTCATGCCTCTCTTTATATTTTTTTTTACTTTTCTCAAGTTGTTCTTTAACTTGTTGATGTATAATCTGAATTTGCTCAATGAAATTTCAAGCCTTGTCAATGTCACTATGGCCATCAATTGCAACATCCTTCCCAAAGATGAATTCTAATGGCGATTTTGGGAAATAACCAAAGCATACTTCAAAAGGTGATGTTTGTATTGAAGAGTGCTTTCCCGGTTGTAAGTGTGATGAATGTAATGCAGTTTCTCATCCCAAAACTTAGGTTGTTTGCTGCAATATCTTCTGAAGAGATACACAATAGTTTTGTTCACCGCCTCGGTTTGTCCATCTATTTGCAGATGAAAAGAAATACTCTTTTTCAACTTTGTGTCCATCATCTTCCATCGATTTGACCAAAAATTCCCAATGAACCTGGAATCCCTGTCACTAACAATAGAAGTTGGCAATCCAAAATGAACCCAAACATGCTGAAAATAAAGTTTAGAAGTTTGTTCAGCAGTAATGGTT
Source organism: Pinus albicaulis (assembly GCA_034641835.2). NCBI lineage: Eukaryota > Viridiplantae > Streptophyta > Pinopsida > Pinales > Pinaceae > Pinus > Pinus albicaulis. The sequence goes on from JAXQQM020072365.1 coordinate 89,774, forward strand.
TTCTTACATGGCATAAGTATACACATTTTGTTGAATCTATCCACAACTACATAAATATAATCATGTTGTCTTCTTGACATAGGTAGACCTCCAACAAAGTCCATGGAGACACTCTCCCATGGCCTTGATGGTACCGGTAGTGGCGTGTACAACCCAAGCTTCCTATTACTAGGCTTACTTGTTGCACATGTAGAACAACCTCTTATAAAACATGACACACTATCTATTATGCGAGACAAATAGAAATACCTCTATAGATGCACCACTGTTTTAATTACCCAAAAGTGTCCAACAATAAGAAATGAATGAGCTTCTCTCATGACACTTAGCCTCTCTCCTTGTCGTATACACAGCTTGCCCAAATGAAACAGCAAATTGTTATGCATGTGATAATATTTTTCTTCAAATTGATTCCCTTCACTCAAACTATCATACACATCTTGAA